>WEIV01020913.1:2948-13825 GCA_013390005.1 Calyptomena viridis
TCTTTCACATTTTAGATTGACCTCCATTAAGAGAAAAAGACCCAACACAAAACCCAGCACTAATCAGTTATAAATAATTCAGAACAAACCTGCACAATTACTTTAGAACCATTACGCTTCAAACAAAAATAGGACCATAAAAAGGTCTAAATGTCTGATCTTATATTTTCACAGTGACTCTTTGTAGTGTATTTAGTACTACAAGTTCTCTCAAATGCATTTTCCAGTGTGCTTTATCCTGACCTGTCATTTTTGATAATTTACTGGTTCATCCCAAGACATTCCCCTCATCTTTTAATATATACATGGATTTCCTGGATAAAGGCAAATGACTATTAGATCATCATCTCTCTCTACATCATGAAAATAAATTCCTTGCCAATGCTAAGCCAGCATTAGTTGTCCCCAAGACATTAATCCAAAAAGCTTAGAAAAGGTCAATTTTTAAACCTAATGATATAAAACTCACATAATATAACATTCAGATAGAAATTTTAGCAAGTCTCTTTTGCAACTTAATTTAAATCCCCTGTAGACCAAAATGTCTGGATAAAGCCCACAAAAGATTAAAAACACTGGAGGACTTGATTTTCTAACCCATTGCATTTTCTATCCCTGTGCAAATCCACACAAATCTTTACCTCTTTGAAGTCACTAGCAAATCTCTTGGTCTTTTCAATAGTACTTACAACTTCACTTCTGGTAATTACATCAGCCTGCCACTGTGGAACATCACTCCTGGGAAATGTTAATAATATAAAGCTGCCCACTGCCAGATCCTCTTTGTACCAAAGCCATTTAATTTAAGTAGTTTTCTCTTTTCCTCATGTTAAAGACGTGAGGATGTTACAGGCTTCACAGTTGCAAAAATCATTTCAGAAAGGGGTAGACGTAAGTTCAGAATCATTATCCTTTTAATAAGAATTTGAACTTTTGCTATATGTTTCAGAGAGCAGAGTGTGGCTAGGCAATCATCTCTCAGTGGATCTTTCTTCCCCAGGGCATGGTTTCTTCACGCTCTTGGGGTTCCTTTGCCTTTTTCTGTGCATCCTGGTGATGCAGCAGTAAATGAAATAAAAATAAGGTAAGAAAGTAGATCACCCTTTATCAGCACCTGGGCACTCTGATAGATCTTCACTTCGTGAACTTCTCCAAGTTAATATTATGCAGCTACAGATTATGTTGGCTAAGGAGTTAATGCTCATCCAAGGGTACTTCCCATTGCTCACATAACAAAAGGCCATCTTCTCATGGCAGCTTGACAGACAAGGAAAGGAAGACAGAAGATGACAAATGAGCTGCAAGGGAGGGAAACACGGCTTTGACTCTCCTGGTTTTGCTGATTTAACTTTCATCCAAAAATACTCCATTAATGGAAGCATTGTGTTTTGGGTTTTGTTTCATTTGTTTTGTTATATTTCTCCATTAAATTTAGATACAGACACAAATGCACATAAGAAACCCAAGCAAAATTAAAGACAATGTATCACTAAAATTCTGAGGTTTCTGATGAGAAAGTTTGATTGCAAACACTGAACTCTACGCTGTCTGCGTCACCAAGCTGTTGTCCAAGATGGAATTCACTGTAATCCCATTGCTGAACACTGCCCAGAGGCTATTTTGTCCAGTAACAATGTGCTTTCCTCTCTAAAATGGCACGTTTTTGTGGCCTGGGAGGTTGCTAAAGCAAAAAGCTTCTTATGTGCTGGAGGCTGCTTTTACTCTTGCTATTGCCATTTCTTTTCTCTATGAGGGAACTGTTGACAGAACAGATGATAAGTCAAAGCCCACATGATGATCTAGGTGTTGACAGATAAGATCAACAGGTTTGTTGTCTCAACCAAGGCACTGTTTATTCAGTACAATGGTGGGCTAATTTCACTGGCACAGCCTCTGTACCATAAAGGAATTATTATAATTCCACCTGAAAGTCAGGGCTGCTCCTCCTTCTTCTCTCTCCCTCCCACCATTCCTCCACCTCCCAGCCAGGTAAATGTCAGCTGAAATGCCAGATGCAGAGGTTGCAGGCTCCATGGTTTGTTTCGACTCATATGGATTTGCTTGGAATATTAGAATTATGCCAGTCTGCCACTGTATCAGCTGCAGATACTCCTCACTGAATGAGAACCTCACTTTGTGACATTTAAGGCATATTGCTCCTGAGGCATCAGGAAAAACACACAGTGATAAACTAGTATAATTTGAAGCTGGAATTACTCTCAATCATGTATTAAATCGCATGTTATTCCAACACCTTTGATGAC
Organism: Calyptomena viridis; assembly: GCA_013390005.1. Lineage (NCBI taxonomy): Eukaryota > Metazoa > Chordata > Aves > Passeriformes > Eurylaimidae > Calyptomena > Calyptomena viridis. Next base: position 5,213 of record WEIV01020913.1, read on the forward strand.
TTTACAGTGGATATAAGTTTGTGGTTCTGAAGGTAAAATCCGGACTGTTATGTTCTCTTTTAATCACAAATACAACCTTTTGAGAGTTGTAAATCATTTGCATATGTGCATGACAAAGAACTATTACACAGAAGAAATAATTAAAAGAATCACTTCATAGTTCTTATTTGAATCATTCAATTAGTTTCGCTCCCAGGTGATAAATGAGGGCTTTGCCTGGAAGGAAACAATGTTTTCTTAGTCTTACTTACTTCATCAAAAAACATTTGCTGAATTATGTCAAATCTCTTACTATAATTTTCTTTTACAAGTACTTGTAATTTCTTCACTTCTCCAAAAGACCTCTACATCCCTGAAATAATTGGAACGAGATAAGGTCTGTTGCTCAACTGCCTTCCTCACACATCTCCCTTCATCACATTGCTCTAAGATTTATGCCCTTGACAAGTAATCCCAGAAAGATGCTCACTTCTTAATCTTGGCATCAGAAATATATCTGAAGCAACATCCAATCCCATCAGCAGTGAAATCAATTAGGAAGTAGCTGCTGGAAACTGGTGGATATGTAGAGGTGCTTTCTGTAATGATAATCAGAGCTGAAAGGAAAATACGAGTAGCTTTCTGAGGAGATGAATTTGTGTTTTCTAAATTAATTCCCTCTGATGTTATCTATGCTTCTTTGTAATGTTTGTGTTGCACAAACACATGAGTGATAAGGACGTTTTTACCCACAAAAGCCAAGGCCTGGTGAACCAGACTCAGCATTGCTCCTCCTGTCCAAAAGGGGTGAAAGTGAGACAGGAAAAATATGCACCCCTCAGTGATCTGCCCCACTGGAGGGGACTGGGCTTCCAGTCATGGTGATGGCACATGCCAGCTCCAGAAAAGGTACAGCAGTGAGCTACATATAATCTAGTAGTCTTTGAGGCTCCAAGTGATATGCATCTCTCCTGTATCACCTCCTGTGTTCATTCTTAGGAACTCCATGCTAAGGACAGCAGCCTAATTGTACAGTCATATGGGAGTTATGTCCTTTAACTTGTGTCATCTTGTCTTAAGTTCTGTGATGCTTAATTGTTTTAAACTCCAAAAATAAGAGGTAATGAATGCTTGGTACTGAATGATTATCATTAACACTTGCTCTTTTATTTATAGAATTATTTTGCTGTAACTTCTGGTAAGCCATTTCCCCTCTGTTTATTGAAAAAAATGGAGGTGGAGTCTGCCTAAGCTAAAAATTGTAGGGGTCAATTTTGTTGGTTTTTTGTTAATAAACATTGCTAACTGGAAACTTAGACCTCTTTTATTTATCAGACCGAGTCAGAACTTTAAAGCAGAAACCAGCTTTGAAGTGGGGCCCAAAGTAAGAAAAAAGCACAACAAAACCTTTAATGTTTTATCTGCAGGTTTGCTGAACAAATCCATCTGCTTTATTTGACAACTGATAAAGACTGGCAGGTGCTCTAATGAGATGGCTTTGGCTGCACTTGCAGATCATCCTTTTGAAACTCACAGCAATGCTGTTCTCCAAATAGCTGAAAGACATGATTGACCTCAATGTCAAATGTCTCAGTGGATGTGTGCATGACCATTCTTGAGGGTATGTGTAAAACACTCTCCTGCACCCCTCTTGATGCAGCTCCCTGACCCCTGCTCCTGTTTGCCCTGTATTTTGTTTTTTCTCTTTTCCATTTAGGGTCCAGTCTTTCCTGCAACAGGAATTCATCTGTAACAGCCAACATCTGAATGGAAACTTGCAAAATAGCCCATGTCACCCTCAGGCCTGTGCTACAAGGAGACAAAGAAGCTGGCCAGTGCCCTGCTCTCTGGGTCCTGTTCTTACTTAGGCAACAGAGTTTTGTCATTTAAAAGGCAAAATTTAGGGGAAGAGGTAGCATAAAATCACAGATGCCCAAGAATAATTGAGGTTGGAAGGGACATTTGCCATGTCCCTTGCTCAAGGCAGGCCCAGTTTCAAAGTTGACATATTCAGTGCCAGTATTGTCTGAGAACAACTCATGCACCATCATCTGTCTAAAATTAGAGCAACTGTTCCAAATTTGTATCTAACTTTTCAGCTTCTATTTTTGACTTGAAGAAGGACTTTTGTACCCAGACACTTGTTTGCTTTTTCAGCTGTATCAGCTAGTCTGATAAAAATATTACCCCCTCCAGCAAATCTTGCTGGTATTCTTAGACTCTCCCAGCAAGAACACTATCTTCAGTGAAGTTTTGACTCAGCAGTGACCAGAGAATTTTTGTCCTTGAGATTACATACATTTTATCTCAGGCAAGCTGCTGAAGCTGTTATGTGAATAAGCAGATTAATCCAAGAGTCAATAATGCTATCTGAAGGCTTAAACAGTACAGAAATTAAAAGAGAAACTGAAATAAAACAGCCACTGCAAAAACAGTGAATCTTCATTTCTAGCATAGTTGAAATTCATTTGCCCCAGTTACCCAACACACTCCTCTCCCCCGCCTTTTTTTTTTTAATGGGATTAAAAAAGAATCACTTTTTTGCTGCTGAAGTTGCCAACATGTTTGGTTTTTCATTCCAAGTGAAGAGTGGGGCAGGGGGTGGGGAAATTAGGCAAGCAAACAAAAAGAAATGGGGATGGGCAGAGATGTCAGTGGTAAGATATGCTTTGTCTAAATTTCACTTGTCTTAATTATGGTAAATGATTAAAGGATATTACTTCATTCTAATTCCTATACTGACAGTTTCCTATTAAAAGTAAAAGTTAAACAGCTGACATGAAAGCAATGCAATTATCTTCAAAGTAGTCTTCACAACTGAAAATAAAATAAGAAAATCTTGTCAGTTATTAATTTTTTACTGGATATATTATGGGAAGCCTAAAGTAGAGATTTTGCTCTACAGTGTTGCTGTCCCTGACATCACTAAGCACACACTCCAAATGTTTCACTGTAGTATGATCTTGCTGTGTTGAATCAAGTCAGAAACTTAAAAAAGCTCCTAACACATCACCCTGAGCAATCCTTGACCTTCACAATTACATTTTCAAACGCTCGGGGAAAGAAAAAAAAAATTAGGATGAGCTGTTCAGGTTGCTCTGAAAGGAATGCAGATTCCATCAGTGTCCATTTGCATCAGTCAGTGTAAATGAAGCCCTAAAAGTGTTCTCAGCATTAATTCCTCGGGCTTTACTTACTGGATTAACCACACTTTTTCCTCATGCCATGTTACTATTGGTTATGACTTAGGCCAGTGGATGCATCATGGGCACAGTCCATCCTCCAAACAGCTCACAGTGTGATCACAAGAGAAGTAACAGCCAGGAGAAAGGACCTGTTATTGGCATTTATAGATAGGGATGAGGGGCAAAAAGGGAGATTAACATCTCGAGGAGCAATTTGTGATGAATTGGAAAAAGCACAGAGTTAAAAGGGCTTGTGTAATAAAATTCCAGACCTCTAGAGCTCTGTCTTGTGCCTTGCACTGGGAGTACCTCAAGGAGCATCCCTGCTCTTCGAGAGAATCTGATACACAGGGCAAATTTGCTCCTCAGTCACAGATCTTCCCTCAAGATGATACCTCTTGAAATATCCCGTCACAAAAGCATGAACACTAGCAAGGAAAATGTTTTCAGGGCTTCAGCAGGCCTAGAGAGCAGGCAACCTGCAAGTTCATGGGAGGGTTGTCAAATAGGGTTTATTGTCTGTGCCACAAGGTTCACAGTGACTGTTCCCTCTAGCCTCTCCTCCTTCCTCTCCTTTTTGCCCTACCTGCTCCCAACTAATGATGATAGAGAAAGTTGGAAGGATTAGATGGAAGAAGCATGAAAACAATTATTTGTCAGAATAAACCCTCAGAATGTTTTGGAAATTAGAGTTCACAATCTGAAATGCTAAGAGAAAAGTAAAAACAAGCAGGGGAATGAAATTTCTTCCCTTAGTTTCCCCTCCCACATACTAAAGTTAAATATGCCAAATAAGTGTAAAACTTATAATGCAAGCAAGTTACAATTCTGAAGAACAAGGGAAAACAAAATACATTCCTGTTCCTGGAAAATTTAAGTTTGAGGCCTGGCCAGATAACCCTAACACCTTTCACTAAGCCATTTGAGCCATCACACTCAATGTCTAAAAAATTCTTCAGCCTTAAGGAGAAGAGCAATCCTATCCAGGAAAAATAATTCATCTCAGACAAGGAAAGCAACTAATGTGGAAATGAGTGGCTGAAACCCCACCATAACAAAAGTACCATTATAATGCTATGGCTTCAAGATCAATTAATATGATCATAGATTGTATTTGTCCAACAATGGTTATGTTCTTCCCTTCAGATTTTGGCTTAAAAATCTGCAGCAGGACATTGCTGTTTCATGATCAAAAAGACTCAGACAGTAGCCTCTTGCTGTGAGAAGGAGGTACAGGCACAATATGCAGCCACTACTCCTTTGCAGCCCCTCTTTGAGCAAATGCAGCATGGGCTGAGGGAACTCACTGTAGATCCTTTAAAAGTGCTGTCCTGGTGATGACTGCATTGCCACAACAGGCCTACTAAAGAAAAGGACTGTATTTCTTGTGGCCATCAATAAATTCTGTACTGTATCCTCTAATGACAGAACTGTGTTACCAGCCACTTGTTAGTCTTATTTTTCGTCTAACGACAGCACTGAAGATGTGAACTAAACCTGACATGTGTTAAGTTAGTGTGATGCTCTTATATTTTATATAAAACCTGTGTTTTAGGAGAATTAGGCTCAAGAATCCAGCTGCAGTGCAAGAGTGAGAAAATTACAGAGTATGCAAACCTTTATCAGAAAAAACAAGCAAACCAAATAAACCTACTTCTCTTTAATTGAGTAAGCAAATTGCAGAAAGAAGTGATAACAGGGTAAAGGTAGCAGAAGGAAAGGTGCCTGCTAAATAATACCTTGTCAACCAAAGAAGGAGACCTGTGAGTGCCTATATTTGAGTAAGGAGAATTGGATGTACATGTTTGCACACATGTATGGAGGAGTAATGTGAACAGTGGTAAAATCCATTTACTTTGATGTCTACTGGAACCCTGAACAAAAAGCAAAACAAACAAGAGATGCAAATCTGAATTTCTATACTCTGAAATAACCTGTTACTATAGGATTTGAGCCTCCTGTGGTGTAATTCTGGCTGTAATTACATAGGAACAGCATTTGTGGTAGCGTCAGGACAAATATTACCTCCATTATGTCTTGAACAAACATGAATCAAGAAGTGTAGGTGTTCTCCAACTTACCACGTCCACATAACACCAGTTAATTGATTTTATTGGGTGCTATGAGCACCCAACCATTTGGAAAACTTGTGTTTTGAATGCCCTCTAGTGGTCCTTCCCACTGCAGGAGTTCATCCTCGGGAACCCTTAGTGGTTCCAGAGGCCTGTGGAACAAGGGTAGAGCAGGTTGGCCAGAGGCACCACCGAGAGGGCGTGGGGCTCGGTTTTGTTCAAAGAAATTACAGCAGGCTTATAATGATTTTTAGTAACTCATTTAATGCTTGTAGCCATTAGCTGTTTTGGAATGTGATTTGTCATAGGGGAGTATAAACTCTCTGACTGTCTCCTGAGAAGAGGAGGGGCGAGAGAAAGAAATACTGTGGGCCGCATTTGAATATGTTTAGCCATGGTATTCACTTCTACACTCCCTTATGTCATTTGCCTCCTGGCAATTCTCTTTGGATTTTGTACAGCTCCAATTTAAAGCTTATGCTAGCAAATTAGTATTCTGGGGGCAAGAAACATTCTCAGTGAAAATTGCTTCTCTTTGGGTTGCACTTGCGTGCAAAGTCAGATCCAGCCTGGCTTGGTACTGCACGCTGGGCATCTTTACTGCACAGAGAAACCAAGTTATCTAGGGCAGATGTGCTCGACACCTGTACACAGGCACAGTCTTCGAAGCTTTTCAGAAAAGCTGGACCTATTGTCCTTCCAGTAGCAGATGTAAAATTAGTCCGTATGTTTTAATAATTAACAGCAGTGATAAAAGTCTGCAAGGTATTTCTAAGTTAATGTAAGACCTTGGCTGCTTAAATAAAGTTTGTAAACTAGATCACTGTTGTTCCATCTGCTTTTTGATCTGACTTATCTTAATATAGTAATCAGCAACAAGCAGGAGGGTGTGTTAACATTTGTTAGGATTGCTACAGGCTAGAAAATACTTGAACTTTGTGAAAAGAAGAAACACCAAAACAATAGAGTGAGATCAAAGTGAAATCTCTGATGATTTTTCTTTCACAGAGAGTTTCCTTCTTTTCCTCCTCACATTTTCGAAGATGTTTCTGTTCTTGGAGGTCACCCTTACCTTTTCTTGAGAAGAATTAAACTGAAATATTGATAGAAGCAATATCCAGAAAGGACTTAATGTAGACCAGAAATGAGGACAAAATTTATGCCACAATCAACATCAGTTGTTCCACTTAGCTTGTTTTGCATACAGGAACTCCAGCTGTGGAACCAGTGGCAGAAGTAGCTCTGCAGGTAAGGCATGTGAGGCATCTGTGATGTGCACTGAAGAGGAGAGCTTTGCTGAGGGTTCTTTTTCTTCTTTCAGATACCATGTGGCAATACAAATGATTCAAGGTTTGAAAGACAGATACTTTCCAGCTCTGCCTGCTCCTTAGAAAAGCAGATCAATCCAGAAAAGCAGCAATTTCCATTAAAGCCAGTTGTTTCCATGCATCTGGACTGAGTGTGTAAACATCCTGAGACTGAGTCCACAGGCAGGTGTGTTCATCAAATAAGAGGATTGTAAGTGAACACCATCAATGATTCGTCTTGATTTTGTTGGACAAGTGGAACCAGTAAAGTATATAATTATGTACAAAAATTTAAGCTAGAAGAAATTGATGGTACTTTTAACTGGGATATTGGCTTGGCAAGAGGAAATCAGGGGGTTTTCCCCCTGTTCTTGGGCTGATGCTCTTGGGCAAGTCATTCTACTTCTGTGCATCAAACAGGAGTCCTGTTCTAAAACTGTATATAACTAAACTGTCTCCTTCCAGAAAGGGCATGGAAATCTACTGAGAGGGAGGGCAGTATCTAAATGCTAAAGGGTATTATGATCATATAGTAATATGAGGGCAGGACTTGGACAGATGTCCTGGGAAACACAAAACATGCTATTGGTCTCATGTTTCAGATCAAAATGTTTTTATGGCTAAATATCAAATATATCAAGTGCCTACAAGGACTTTCAAACGAGCTGCAATCTGAGAGGTGGCAAAGCAAACAATGCCAGGAAAATTCAAAGAAGAAATACATTACAGAATCCAGCAATCTGGCCAAACTATTCTGAAGAGAATAAGGTAAAAATCAATTAAGTAGGCTGTTAATTACCAGCTATGTGCTTAAATCCAGATGCAAAATAATGACAATGGAGCAGCAAATATAGCCCATGTGTGGGCCATGAGCAGTATCCAGACCAGGTGAGTCACATCATGCCATGCCACATTAAGTCTTCAGGTAAGTGTGGCTGCTAGTGGGAGATCAACTAGCCAGGTTTGTGGAGAGCAGCTTTGTCTAAAAAGTGGAGTTTATTAGAAGCAACTCCTTACCCCTCAGCTCTCTTATGGGCTGTGCAATGCAGATTTCAGGTATATGAAAGCCTTGTCATGGTCTCTGAAGTATCAGAAAATTTGGTAGTGCATTTCTATTGACATGAGGGTGTTAGTTGACCTAGTGATGGAGAAGGTGGTGTTGTTACTATTCTTGTGTTACAGGTGGGAGTTGTAAAGGTGGGAGTTATATCAGCGGTCCACTAATGGAATTGATTGCTGGAAGCCTTGTATATGACAGGGCTTAATTTGTGGTTTCACCTGCATGTCTGCAGGCCTGCATCTGCTTGTTGCAGATGATGACCACAGTCAGCTCTGATTTACATAGAACTGATACAGTTACTTGGCTACTGCTAAGCTTAAAGTGCAGGTTTGGCCTGAACAAAATTGTAATTGCTGTGTGTTGTGAGGACTGTGAGAGACACCCAAGATACAAGAACCATGTGGCTGAAACCTATACTCTTTCCTACTTTCTTTAGCCACTTCCTCTGATTCACTCATATTTAAATTAATGTTGGGATTTTTTTTATTTCCCATCCCTATCACTTCCGTGTTTGACTAAAGTAGATTGCAAGGTAAAGATGTTTCATTCAACTGTAAGTTAAAAATAATAAATCCCCCTAATATTCCATAACACATCTAATCTCCAAGTTGTCTTCTAGAGTCTCATTATTTTACTGTGTATCATGGTGAGTTTTGATTCCTGTGTTAAAATATAGTTGCTAGCAACTATCATCTGCTTAACTTTTCACAGAATCACAGGATGTGTCAGGCTGTGTGGAAAGGACCTCAGAGGGGTCCAACCTCCCTGCTCAAGCAGGATCATCCTAGAGCACATGGCACAGAATTGCATCCAGATGGTTCCTGAACATCTCCAGTGAGGGAGATTCCACAACTTCTCTACTGTGCGGGTAACCAAGTGCTGGAACAAACTGCCAAGAGAAGTTCTTCCTCATGTTTAGATGGAACTTCCCACGCATCAGTTTCTGCCTGTTGCCTCTTGTCCTATTGCTTTGTACCATTGAGAAGAACCTTGTTCCATCCTCTTGACAC
>WEIV01020957.1:194-18490 GCA_013390005.1 Calyptomena viridis
GATTCACACTCTGTGTGCTTTGGGCAAAGGAAACTCCAAGTACAGCTCTGGGACCTAAAGATCTACAGTGTTAAAACATAAAACTCGGTAGATAAATAAACTGACACCAGTACTTAGCGCAGTGTTGGGAAACTGCCATCTCGTACAAAAGCAAACCTTGACTTGGGCAGATAAATAATGAGGTTATTGAGAAAAGAAAAAAAATCTGTTGCCTTTGTTCTTCCAGTGTAGAGGATTATTTGTTTGGTTTGAGGGGAGAAGTGGAGGAAGACGGAAAAGGTTTGTGGGTAAAGTCAGACTTGCATTCCTGAAAGAAAAAGATTCTTTGAAAGAATAGGCGAAAACCTGTCTGTTGTCATTAGGATAATCCTCTTCTATGGTCAAGTAGTAGTCAAATGGTTTCTGGTTATTACAGAGAGCCAGATGATCTTTTCTTTATATAAATTAGGCTGAACTGTCATGCTTGCATTTTCTAGTATTGGATTTTTTTCTTAAAATTTTTATGCTGACATTAGTTTTTAAAATCAGGGTTAACATAAGGTTTCTGGAAACTAATGAGACTAAACCCTCTGCTGTGGAAGGTGTTGTGTAAAGGTTGAGAACCCTGTGTTAATTTAAAATGTCACATGAATAAAAGGGCAGTAAAAGTGAGAGGAAGGGCAAAGGCGGTAAGGATGTGACTTTGTTGGCTGGCTGTGACATGTGCATTCCTTGAACTGCTTCAGATCACAAGCTGGCTTTGTTGAGTGTCATCACCTCTGCATGTCTGCCAGTGTCATAGAATGAAGCACGACTCTTGCTTCCTGACTAATCACACTGAATGTTACACTTTGCTAATAACAAATGCAGTCAAGGTGCATATCTGTAACATACTCCAATCCTGATTATCCTCCTTACTTCCTCCCTCCTGCAGTAAGTATTATTTCTAGTAATAAATGTTTTACAAGCAGTTTGCACAATTTAGAAGTCCAGCAAAGATAAAGTACAGATTATGATGCTATTTTACTGAGAAACTGACTAGACTGTACCATCTTTCTTCTAAAATTAAGAATTCTGGCAGCCCAAAATGAGAAAGAAGGAAGTATTTAATAGGGTGCAATATCTGAATAAGATCTTTATTTTAAAAATATGGTTGTCCTAGAGTGATTTGGAGAAGTAGAGGCAGCTTATCCAGAAAACACCAATCGTTAAATGCTGTTATTTATGTTGTCCATTTAGCATGAGTGCCAATTTTCAGATAAAGGAAGTTGGTAGGAGCAGATTCAGGTCAACAGAGTTGGTATTATTCCTGATGTTTAGGGGATTATGTTCTTTTAGTTCATGCTATTAGAAGCTTTTTGCCAGAAAAATGCATCAAAGATGAAACAAATCAACAATATGAACTCTACTATTCAATAGGTAAAACATCCTTGGCTACAATATTTATGTGTTAAAAGTTGCGTGCTTGTCTACTTTGCCCAATTCTTCCAAAGTAATTAACATCTATATATCATTACATAGTAATTTAAATATCAGTCATTTAAAAGGCTCCATTAAACCTAAAAAATGCCAGGCTTGAGGAAGCCATGTGTATTTGTGGTTGCTGGAGCGATTTGTCATTTGAATTGAGAATTAAGCTCCTATGGAAAGAAAATGAACTAGGAAAGGACTGATCCAGATGTATTGTAAAAGAGCCTTAGAAATGAGTGTAAGGGCAGTGTTCATTCATACTGAAAATTGTAAGATAGCTGCTTGTGACACTGGAAGAATGTTTAACTGTTGCACGATGACTTTATTTTCCTTATGGGTGTGAGGTCAGGAGGTGGGAGGCTGGGGGTGGGGAGGGAGAAAGGCACTTAAGGAGAAGTTGTAGTGTGTCCCCTTAATTAAGTAATCTGAACAAGTTGATCTGGTGACATCGTATCAGTATTGATACTAAACATGAACTGGTTTAATACTTATTTAAATAGAGGCTTGTGGTGAAAATATGTCACTGCTAATGTCTGTGAATTGTAGTAATTTGTAACTGGGTATTTTTAACTGCAGAGATCCATTTTTTCATGATGTACACTCTGGGCTAACTGAGATTGTATTCTTTTTGTCCAGTAGCATCATGTATATAGCCTGTATACTCCCGTATTGCCCTCCTTGAAACCATATTTCAGGTCTTACTTCATTCTAGTTCTTGCTCTCAGAGAGCCATTTGACTCCATAACACTGTGCTTTAAACTTCGTAAGGCACAACTGCCATTTTTTGGACAGAACCAGAGTAAGATGAGTATTTCTGAGTTTATTGTAGTGTCAACAAGCTGGGACCTGCTTATTCTAGTCCGTGCTCCACCCTTGTCAGGAGACAAGCAGGCAGTGCAAACAGTTATATCTCAATAGGCCTTTCACTTGCCCAGAACAAACACTGATCTGGTAGACACTCCTGGCAGATGATATGCAACCAGCTATGATGAATTAGTCTTTCATAGTTCAGGTTTGGTGTAGATCTGTTTTTCTATATGGAAAATACCATGGTTTGTGCTTTGAAGCAGGTGTCAAGCTTCAGATTTCCTTTTTCATTTGTCTTCTTTATGCTTACTTCTTTTTAAGTATGGTTTTCAGGATGGTGATTTGAGAAAGTAGAGGGTCGGTGCAAATCTAGCAGTCAACAGCATTTAAATAACCCTCAAATNCATTAGCACCAGTTCCTGTCTCTTTGGAAGTTTTTTCCCTTCCAGTGTACAACCTATATTGTTAACCATCTGTGAGCCCTGGTAACGTATTGTCTTCAGATGCTCATTCTTGATGCTTACTCCTGAAACCTATTCAGTCTGAAGAGCTAGGTCGGCCCAGCTCTGTCTGCTTTAGTTACTTTGGGCTAAGGTGCTTTTGTGATCCTTCTCCTCTCCCTATTCCAGTTGCTTAGCGTGTTGGATTTTTTCAGTTAAAACAGTTCTATTCATTCTTCCCAAGTCAATTCTGTGCCTGGGAGATCTTTAGGGCCATTAGTTTTGTTGGTAGCAAAAAGCATGAGTAAATGAAGTCTTCAGTTCTGGTTTGACCGAGGAGACCTCTAGCTAACAGGGGTGCTCTTTTCCACTTCAAAAAAGAAGTCCTGGCAGCTTCTGTCTGCCTGAAAAAGTATTTGTGTATTGGATGTCTGCAGGGCTGCTGCTTCATCCTGGGTGTTGCTTTCCCCAAAATAATGCAGCAGGAGACCAGTTCTTTTGTTCTTCTTTAGGTGGCTAAAGGTAGCTAAGACTCAGATTCTTATCTTGCAGACTTTGAGATTTACTATTTGTTGCCAAACGTGAGATGAGAATAGGCAGAATGTGAAGGTACAGATCGTACACCACCTGTGGTTGTTCGGACTCTGTTCTGAGTCTTACTTGACTTACGTTCCTCCTCAGTCCCTATTTCTTTGGTGTTGTTGATGCTGGGATGAGACATTAGCAAGGGAAGTGGGACAGCAGAGTCTAAGCTGACTTTATATAGAAACTACACACATCTGGGGTAATTGAGAAGTTCTAGTGTCTCTGTTCTGCACAGGTGAGCAGTCTCCATGGACAGTGCCAGTTGGGTACACTCTGAAAAGTCTGAGGTGCTTGCTTGGGAGATCTGGAATCCACAGAGATATGTTTTCTTTATAGAGACAATTACTGAATCATAGAATCATTTAGGTTGCAAAAGAGCTTTAAAGAGAGGTAATGCTGGCAAACTTCTCCTTTGTATGAACTGGCATCATAGTCTGCACTTTCCATAGTGCATAGAAGCTGTGGTGAGCACAAATTCAGAACAGAGGAGTGTTGCTGGGCACTGAAACCAAAATGAGGGTTTAATTCCCTTGTCTCCTGCCTGCATTCTGATAAATACAGAAACTGTAGCTAAATTTCACCATTCTAACCTTCAGTATATGCCTTTTGATGTCATAATGTATTGTATGATAATTAGCCGACACAACAGAAGCACATAACGATTTTTATGCTAATTGTGGTGTAGACTTAATTTTTATGTCTTGGCTAACTGTATAACATGCCATGTATAACTCTCCTAAATGTAGGGAGAGGAAGAAAAGAAAATCAGCAGTACTATCTACACAAATTGATAAGTTGGTTGCAGATGGTTTTACAACCCTGTCTGATCATCACAAGAGACCTTTGGAAAGAAAGGTCTTTATAATTTGCATAGGTACCATGCTTACCTGTAATAATGAGGTAGTGTTTCAGAGCTTGCATATGCACTTCCAGGGAACATTTTGCTCTTTTTCAAGCTAAGGCACAGATTTCTAGTGGTGTTCTATTGTACCCTGACAAAGCTCCCGTATGTTCCCTGTGCACTTGTGCTACAGTGTACTTAAAGGAACCAGTAGTACCACTTCTGTCTCTATTTAATGTATTACCATATAAATAATATTTTACTGAAAGCATCTGAAAATTTTAATTTTTTTTTTCAGTGCATGCCTCAGTCTTGTTATGTAATACAGGTATGTGTGACTCATTCAGTTGCTGAATGAAAAGGTAGAGGAATTAACATTCCCGTGGAAAGATAATCAGTTTTCTTGGAATAGCTGCTTAAATAAATGAGAGATTGTGTCTTACCCCCTCCTCCCCTCAAAAAAAAGCTGAATTAACAATGCGTTCATAGCAGCCTTTAGTTATTCTGAATTCCAATTTAAACGTGAATGAGACTGGAATTTTGTTTGTTCTTGTTTGTGTGTGTGCAATTTGAAAAAGACATTTATGGTGCAGCTCTTACTAGTGACACTTGATTTAATTCCTGATTGTTCTGGTTTTGCAGTCTTAAATGACACACATGCCAGGAGGGATTGTTTTTGCGTTTTTTTTACAGTAATTCGAAGAAAACTTGTGTTTTGTGAATTTCTTGGCGTACTTTTTCTCTAAGATGTTAAGAAGTTGCACTCTTAGAATAAAAGACCCTTAATCTTGTTCTGCAGAAATATTTGTGTGTCAACTTGTTTTCTGAGTACAGTAAATCTTTCCCTGAGAGCCGATGCATTTTTTGTTACGTGTTATTGGTTTTTTGCTTTCATATATGCAAATGGATTACTGAGACAATTACAGCCTTAGGAACAGTGACATAGCATAGATAAAATGCTTTTTTCCCAAAACAAACCAAAAGGGTATGGAATATTTTTCTGCCAGTAAAGGTGTGAAAATCCCAGTTAGCAGAGAAGTTAGAAGTTTTGGTAAATTAAAGCATTGTGAGTGTGTAGAAACCAGCCTGATTGCTTGCAATAAAGCAGCAGTGCTTCAGGTGAAAGCTGAACCAACAATTTCTGGATTATCTTATGTATGTTATCAAGAAGCACTCCTCATGTTGGAGGAAATATGAAGTCAGTACTATTAAATAATCTGGAATAAAGCAAGCTCCTACCAGTTATAGCTTGCTTGTTGAAGAGTGTAATACACAGGAGAAACTAATGTAGAAATAATCATTATAAACCATCTCTCCATCTGAGTTTTGGGTGTTGAAACAGCAGAGTGATAACTGAGAGTTTGCCTCCATACTTGGAAGCAGACATGCACAGTGACCCAGAGCAAAGATTACCAGCAATAATGTAAACAAGTACAGGTTTTTATAAACTATGTTTCTATTGAAGTTACTTGGATTTTGAGCAGCCTTAATTGAAAGCAGTATAGACCTGTGCTCTACGTTGTTTACATCTCAAAACTTTACAGACAGCTGTTTAACAAATTGGAAAAACAAAGGACTGAAGCAAAAGCAAAATCTAGGGAAGTCTGCCTCCCAGCGCCAAGTTATTTCTGTTGGTTATTTCCTTGATTGGTGTTGGCTTTTTTAAAATGTATTTGATCTTCATTTGAACCTGAAGTATAGCTGAAGGTTATGTGCCTTGAAGGGTGGTGGTGTGTTCCCGAATTTTATGTCGCTTCAGTTGGATGCACACTCCTTTGAGCTCCTTGTAAATGCAAACCTCTGTGTATGTGTCTTTCTTTTTAATCTTGATAGCATTTGTTTTGTTCTGTTTGATCTGGCATGCATGTATATTAGCCCCTGGTAGAGATGAGTCACATCTGAGACGCTGTGCATGTGCAGTGCTGTTTATCAAGTGGTAATTTCAGACTTCATTTACATATATTTCATTTAGCTTGAAGGTGTGTGTGCCTTGAAGAACAGGCTTGACAAGATCTTGAAGTGTAAGTAGTGGCAAGGCAAAAGTGATCTGTAAGGAGTTTTACAGCTCTGAAGAGTTGTTGAAAGGATGCAGAGAACAGAAGAAAGATTTGGTAGAAGATGGAAAAATATAGAAGAAAATAGAGAATTGATAAAGTAGAAAATAAGACATTTGGGAAACAGATTACTTATGTCAGTCTTGAAGAATATGAAGTCTTACCTTCCTGTTCCTGTCCCTTAGCAAAGGCAAGTGCCAAGTCCTGTATACAGGGAGGAACAACCCCAGGCATCAGCAAAGACTGGGGGCTGGCCGACTGGAAAACAGCTTTGCGGAAAAGGACCTTGGAGTCCTGGTGAACAACTAGTGGAACCTGAGCCAACAGTGTGCCCTTAACACAAAGAAGTCAAATGGTATCCTGGACTGCATTAGGTGGAGTGTTGCCAGCAGGTCAAGAGTGATGAACTTTTTTTCAGCACTGGTGATGCCACACCTGAAGTGCTGGATCCAGTTCTGAGCTCCTCAGTACAAGAGAGACATGGATATAATGGAAAGAGTTGAATGAAGGACTGCTAAGGTGATTAAGAGACTGGAGTATCTCACAGAGGTAAAGGCT
Organism: Calyptomena viridis; assembly: GCA_013390005.1. Taxonomy (NCBI): domain Eukaryota; kingdom Metazoa; phylum Chordata; class Aves; order Passeriformes; family Eurylaimidae; genus Calyptomena; species Calyptomena viridis. Next base: position 6,929 of record WEIV01020957.1, read on the forward strand.
GAGAGGGTTGATACCATTTAGCCTGTACAAGAAAAGCCTCGTGGGGTGAGTGCAGAGACACACAGATGACAATTTGTTTAAATACCTGAAGGATAGGTGCAAAGAAGACAAGGCTCTCCTGAATGGCGCTTTAGGCAGTGGATTGGAAGAAATAGTGTATCAATAAAGTCCTAGCTTGTAAATGCATTTGTCTTCATACTATTTGTTATAATGTTTTGTAAAAAAATCAAACTCCCTCTAAGGTATACTGAGGTGAAATAAATTTAAAAATATTTTTCCAGGACCTATGTTCTGAGGGAATGTGGTGTGCGATTTGTGTATCAGAAGGAGTTTTTTCTTTGTTTTTTTTAATGTGGACTTGCTTGCCAGTAATTAGTAGAGATAGAATCCAATAGTGTGGAAGGGCTTATTTAAACTGCTTTTTTGGAGTATAGCATTTCATATTTTTGGAGTTTTTACTTTTGTATTTATCTCACTGAGGTGCCACTGTGTTGTTACAAGGATTTCTTTTGGATATTGCTGTTTTCCATTTCAGTGGTAACTTTTCTTACATAATAATTGATTTTGAAAGCAGCTTTACTTTTCTGAGATCCTGTATTATAAAAGAAAATAAATAGATTGCTTTTCCATTTTAATAGAAATTTTTGGAAAATGGCACGTGGAAGATTGGTTGGCATTAACAGTGCAAAGCTTCTTTTTTAACTGCTGTCTTCTTGACAGTAAGACTGTGCAGGTTTGGGTCCTGGAGCAATCTACATCTCTGGAAGGAGCAAGCCAGGAGGCACTTTCAAGGCTTGTGTTGCTGAGGTATAACTGCATGTAGATCCCTTCATGTGTGATAGAGCAGAAAGATTCCTACCTTGGCTCCTTCTGGACAGAGGTATATAGACACACTAAAGCAGATGCTTCACAGACTGCAAATCAAGAGATACTTCAGGAGTTGTTCATTGTTACTTTGAAATTAGGTATTCCAGCCTTCTGCAGAAAAGGCAAATTCTTCTTTCCACCAGAAAATGCTATCTTCTGCATAAATCTCTGAGCATACGTTAAGTGTTGTTCTGTTTACTGCTGGTCAGTGCAGTATTTTTATTAGACTTTCTACTGTTGTCAGAAAGGATCAGGAATTGAAAGAGCACTCCCTTCTCTCTTGGGGTGGAGACATACTGTGGTGTGTATTCTCATGTGAATTGTGTTGCAACACGTTGTTTCTGTACTTTTCAATGCAGAAGTACTTCTAAAATGTAGGAAATACCTTCAAATCCCTTCTTCTATTAGTAAATACAGATACTTACTCTGATTTTGTCACAGAAAAACCTCAAACTGCCTTGATGTGTGTTGTGGTTTTAAGTAGCCAGAGTTTTTTATTAGCGGGGGGGTGGGGTGGGGCTAGGAGAGAGGCTTCTTTAAGAAGCTGCTGGAGTTTTTCTCTGCTCTAACCTAGCCAAGGTCAGGCAACAACGCCTCTGTGATAACTTATTTAAGAAGGAGTAGAGGAAAAAAAAAGCTGCGCAGAACATCATGGCGGTTTAAGAGACAGGAGGGTGGGAAGTTTGATTAACACCAAGGTCGGAGAGAGGAGAAAGAGAAGATGCCTTAAACACTGGAATAGGGCCCCAGGAAAACTGTGGGGGATCATAGGAGCAAGGATTTGCAGCACACCCGTGGAAAGATTGGAAGATTTCTGCGCGGAGCTGAAGTGCTGGAGGAGAGAGGCTGTGATCCTGTGGGACATTTGCTGGAGCAGAGGGGGCCTGATAGAGTCCTCTATGGGTCTTGGGAAGAAGAGACCCACGCTGAGTAGCAGAGCAGCATTTCTTGGGAGGACTGGTGGCCTGGAAGAACCCACACTGAAGCAGCTGAGCAGCTGGCATGTGAATTACTGCACCTATGGTAAAGTGACTTATGTGACAACAGTACCTGAAAAAAACTGTTGCTAGTAACAAATCCACTAAGAAGCAGTTTGCAACAGACTGTTTCCGTGGAGAAGACCCCACGAGGAAAACTGGGGTGGGACTCTCTCTCTTCTGATCAGCAGCAAAGACCACGTCTGACTGTACCCCCTCACACACACACACACACACACACACACACCTGCCTTCCCGAGCTGTTGGGGGAAGGTGAAGGATCTTAAAAGGGAGGGGTGGGGGGAGAAAGGTGTCTGTAACATCTATCAAACTTCCCACTCTTAAATCTTAAGCTCTGATTTTAGTAGTAGTAGTAGTTGATACTTATTCTAAGTTAGAGCCTGTTTTGCTTGTGTGAAGTTAATAAACAATTGCTTGTAATCCTTATCACAAAAGTTGAGGGTTTTTGTCCCTTCTCTGAGAAATTTAGATCTATGTGTGGGCTCTTGGCTTTTAGCCAGAGTCAAACCATGACAATGTGGAGAGGTGTTTTCCTTTGGTCTTGGAATTCAAATTTTTTTTCAGCTTCATGTTAAGTTTAGAGGCCATAATGAAGTGTCATAAGGTGCTACTTTGTAAGCTACTGAATTGTAAAAACCTGAAGTTAAAAAGACAATTGGATTTCTCCAGTGCAAGAAAAGTTGATGTGGGATATAAAGAGCTAAAGCTGCTGTGCAAAACTTGTCTCTTCATAGGAATTTAAGCAGAAAAATGCTTTGAACTAGAGAATACTCTTGTTAGAAACCTTTCTAGATGCTTTTAGTTCATAATCACGTGGGTTGGAATGGTAGTCCAAACTTATTCCAATCAGAGTCAAAACTGAATTTAGACTCTTTTTTTTTTTAATTTGAATTAAGGCAGAAGGCTCTGTCTTGTCTTGAAAATTTAGAGAGTTTGAAATGCTACAACTTCTCTGGAAAACCTACTGAGAAGGTTTTTAGTATATCCAGTAGGAACCTCTCCTATTTTGATTTGTCTTGTTCTCTTACCATGCAAAGCACCTGCCCTGTAAATAGAGTAAGAACTGATAATGATCCTGCTTTTTGAGCCAAATCATCCAACCAGCATTCCATCTGGTAGTTAACACATCTAGACTCTAATACACCAACCTGGATTCAAGGGTGCTGTCAAGAGACGACATTGAAAGTTCTGTAGTTAAGGTAAGCAACATTAATTGTTCTCATTCACAGATTTAGTCACTTCATCATAGCAGTTAATTGCATTGGTCAAGCATGTTTTATCTTTGGTAAATACATACTAGTGTTTTTCTCCATAATCTGCTTTGTGTGCCCTATAGTATTTTCAAAGAATATAAGTTTCATAATTTTCACACAGATTGAAGTGAAGCTGATCAGCCCATAGTTCTTCAGGTTATATGTTTATTCTTTTTGAAGAGAAACACAGTATTTGCTTTTCCTTAATCATTGGAATCTTCTCTGATCTTCACAACCCTTTCAAAGTATCTTAAGAACTGGACTTTAGTGTTGGTATCTGAAACATCCATTCAGTGAATGGACAAGTCAAAAACTTCTCGTTGAAAGTATTTTTCCCGTACTTATTTGTAAAATCGACTTACGGTGACTATTTCCTACCTTGAAGTTGCCTTGAAGGCAAAAGGAAACAGTGGAGAAATTTATTTTGTTTGAATTTAAATGAGTGACAAAATGAACACTTGCAGAACATTTTCAGTTAAATATCTGAATGTCACGTCATTCCCTTTTAAAAAGGACATACTTTCTGCCATGAGTTTCTGTTTAAGAATTTTAATAGAGTTGGGCACAACCTAAGATTAAAGTTTTATTCAGTGGTGTAGCTGTATTGTGACATTGTTTGAATCCCAAAGACTTGATGAGATAGCATGTATGGGTAGAACACATGAGTAGGTGTAGGCTCTTTAGGAAAAATTGGAAGGAAAAGAGAGGGAGAGCAGCAGTCTTAAGTTAGGAAGTGCCTTGTCTGCATAGATCTCTAGCATGAAGGCAGAGACATGATTGTTGAGTCTGTGGGACAGAGTTGGAGAGGAGGGAACACAAGGTGTGTTGTTTGGGAGTTACAAGTGGCCTGACAAGGTGTAAGTTGTGGTTAATGCTTTCTGAAAACAATTAGAGGTCTCCTGCCCATTGTCCTCACAGAGGCTTTCAGCCATCCAGATGTCTGCTAAGAAGACCTCAATACTTTGAGCAGACAGTGTTGGGCGTTCCTAGAAGGTGTAGCTGATGAATTCCTAGCAGATGGGAGTAATGCTCTGTTTAACCTAGTTGACAACAAAGATGAAAGAGGCTGGTGGATCGTGAGTGATCATAAGATGACTGAGTTGAGGATTTGGAGAAAGCTGGAAAGATGTGGACTGGACTGTGGCTTATCTGAGAATTTGGTAAATTAGAATCCCAAAGGGAGGTTTTCAGTAAAGGTCTTAAAAATGAAATTTAAAAATCTGAGCTGTTGAACAGCTCAAAAAACCAGCATCTCATTTTCTGGGAAGATCAGAACTTTGAACAGAAGAGCTCACTGAAGTAAGCAAGAGGCTTTTTGATGAGCAAAACTACAGAAAAGGGGCATATGAGAAGTGGAAACATGGACCAGCAACAAGCGTATAAATTACTTGTATTTAAGGATGAAAACTGGAAGGCCAAAGCGCAGCAGAGTTAAGGCTAATGAAGATTAACAGGAAGAGCTTCTACAGGTATAGTAATAGAAAAAGGAAAAACTATGGAAAAGGGCTAATTGTATACTCATCTGCCAGAAAGTAGGACAAAACTCTGAAAGCCATAGGCTTGTCAGCCTTATTTCCACTCCTGGAAGGATCATGGCTCCACATGGGTTAAGTTTCCAAATACATGGTTAAGAATTCTTAATAGTGTGCATTTAGCAGGAGCGTGCTTACCCAATCTTAATACCTTCTGTGGAAAAGTGGTTGTCCGTATGAATGACAGAAGAACAGTGGATATATTAGCTTTAGAGGTTGCTAAGTCTTGAACACTGTCTGCAACTGCATTCACAGTTAGAAGTCATGGGCAGTATGAGCTGGATAAAGAATCTGCTTAATGGGTTGAAAATCAGCTGGACTATTATCATTAGTTTGACATGTAGCTGTCAGCTCACTGAGTGCAGTTTGCCAAAGATTAGTTCTGGGGTCCATATATTTCAATACTTAGTGATTTAGATGATGACACATATTTGCAAAATACACTAAATTAGTGGGAGTGGCTGACAAGATGTATGGCAAAGCACAAATCCCAAGGGATCTGGAGAGACTTAATGCTGTGGCCATCCAAAGCTTTGTGAAGTAGAATATAAAGTTGTGCACATGAGGACTAACAGTACTGTGAATCAGTAGAGCTGGGAACTGATGGGCCAAGTGTCAGCTTTGCTCAAAAGGACTGGGGATTATGGTTGAAACCAAGTTGAATATGAACCAGTAGTGTGCTGTCGTTGTCAATAAATCTGGTACCATGTTACATTAGGAGTACAGCCAGCAGATTAAGGGAAATTATTGTTGTTCTGTGCTTGGCACTGATGAGCCTGTACCAGAAACATTCCTTTTGGGCCCACTAGTAAAATGAATGTCAAGAAACTATAAGTGTTTCAGTGAATGATTGTCTGAGTGGTCTGTGTGATGTGCAAGGGGAGTTGGAGGAAGTGAGCTTTGTCTGATATAAAGTAAGCTAATAGCAGTCTGCACCTATTTGAAAGGCAGTTAGAAAGATGATGGAGCCAAGGTTGTCTTCATAGTGGCAGATGATGTAACAAGACCTCTCAGCTTTCAGCTTGAGAGGTTCAGACTGAACATTATGAAAAATTACTCCACTGTGAAGGTAATGTAGCACTAGAGCATGTTATCCAGAGAAGCCACAAAATCTGTACCCATAAAAGTTTTGAGGATTTGGCTGTTATAGACAGATTATTTGTCCTTATTGTGTTTAGATATGCAAGACAACAAATATATTAGAACTTCCTGCCCTTTGATAATTTTACATTATTTAGGTTTGTTTTTATTTTTTTTAGGAGTGTGTACATATAGATCTGAAACTTCTCTGAATTCAGTGGAGATGGTCTAACATGCCCTAGCAGCATGTTCTGCAATTAATGAATGTACCTCATTACATGTGGTAGGGGGAGAGATGGGAAAAGAAAGAGCCACAGTTGTGTCCCTTTAAATAAGAATGCCCATGCTGAACAAAGCAATGATAGTCTTCTGGGCTTCGTCCTAGGGAAATGTGGTAATATTTCAGGCTTCAAGATTGCAGTCTGTCTTTTCTTATTTTGAGGGACTAGAATCTAGGCAGAATTCTGCTAGGCAAGTTCTTCTGTTTCTCATTTTTATCTTCCCCATAATGATGAGAAAATCCCTCCTAGTAATGGAACTTCAGTAGTGATTTTGGAGAACCCTGAGTGTCCTTGTAGGCTTCATTGCTTCCAATCAGCCTCTTGACTGAAATGGGGCTGTGAAAGTGGGATCTTAAGTATGCATGAGTATTTTCACATATGCACCCATGCACATATTTGATTATTTTGGGGAACTGGAAGTTCATCAAAAGCAGTTTGCTCTTAAGTTCCTTGTATTTCACTAAATCAGTGTCTCTGTCACAAGGCCTTTCTCTGTCACTGATGGATGGCAATTCAAGTTCAGCATTGTAGGAAGCAAGAAACTTGAAAGCTTGTGAATTCTTGGAATACGTTTAGTAATCCCTGTCTGTGGCTTCAAGAGTTAGTAAAGACTAGGTGTATTCACACCAGAAAATACAAGTTTGCTCTGTGAATATAAACATGGACTGTATGGCTGCAGCAAGTCAAAGTCTGTGCTTAATATGTTTAATATGAAATAATCCTCTATCCTGAGTAGGACATCACTGATTATGCCTGTAGCTTCATCATAGTTGCTGCCTAATTGTTACCTTTCAGAAGTAGGATGCCATACCTCTATACTTGATACTGTTATCTGGAACTGATAATAATTTTATAATAGTCTTTAGGTCTAGCTATTCTGTAGTGGGCATGAGTAGTGAACCAGAAGCATAAAACATGAGTGAGTTGCCCATGAGTTTGTGTGTAAAGAGCTGTGCTTCCTTTCTCTTAGTTTGAGGTAGTGACACTTCAGAGTTTGTTGTGCAATTTTCTGGAGCTGTTTATCTGGGCAATATGTTGCTTGGGCAATCCTTTGAGTATAGGCGGCTGATGCCAGGCCTTCTGCCAACTGATTGCCCAATTCTTTTCCCTCCTGTACGTTGATTCTTGTACTGCAGTTGGTTCTCTAGTAGAATTATTTACACATGCAAGAATTTTGTTGATTTTGGAAAATTTTTCAGTTTAAAAAATTTGCTTATAAATATCATGTCTGCTTCATTTTTCTAATGCCGCTTACTTTCCCATCTGGGGCTTTCGGATTTGGTTTTTACATTTGTTTTTGTAATTAAAGAAGGTCATCTTAAGTAGCTTGAACTTAAAATGGCTGTGTTTAGGCAAAACATCTCCTCCCAAGTCTTGGAGCTGTGCAAGGCCTACAGTACGAGCATCTAGGTCATGTTAATGGTGCCCAACCAGGCATAATTAAGGTATGGTTGTACTGGGCATTGGAGGATCGTGCAGCAAGATAAATTTATGACCTTAAATAGATCTCGTAAGATTCAGTACGTATACCAGCTAACAGAGAAGGTGTTTGTTGTATTAATGTTAGCAATCCCTATGGAGTTCCAGGCTTCTTGAAGATGACCAGCTGGTTTCCTGTCTTTCTTCACATTATCTGTTCTCCAGGTTGAATTCTTCAGTTGTACCTCAGATTTCAAAATTTACACCTGCTTCTGTGTTCTTGTTCTCTTCTTTTTAGTTTTATTGCTGTCCTCTCTTGACTCCTCAATGCTGCATGTAGTTGTAGCCTTCCCTTCTTTCAGTTAGTCTTTCTCCTCTGCTTCACCACAGTGACCTTGATCCTTCAGTTTCTGGATTGGTGACATATGAAATGTAAGATGTGCACTCCTGGTATTGCATACATGCTTGGCCAGATTAACTGATCTGCCTACAGTGTTTAATACAGACAAAATCACTCCTTTTGTACTAATACTGTAACATTATATGAACAAAATATTACTTGGCTCCTCTAACCCCTACCCTGTCTGAAAACATAAAAGGAAAATTTAATCCGTTTATGAAGATGCTGGAAAAAGAGTACAGGATTGGCTGCTGCAAAGTACAGAATCACAGATCACATATAAAACTGTTGAGAAAAATTAAGATGTGATTTTAGTGCATGATAAAAACACAGTATGCGATCTGTGTTCCATTACATAGTGTTCCATGTGCGCCAGCTTGTTCTGACATGTCAATAGGGCAGTTCTAATTTCCATGTGAAGCTTTGTAAATAGTGCAGCATAGCTGCTGGTATCTTCCAAAGTGAGGAAGATGTTTGCAATTTTTGTAAATTCTCATCTCTAAGTATGCTGCAAATGCCACTAGTGAAAAAACACCAATGAGTACATACTACACTGAGTTCTTATTCATCTTGATGGGTTATGTTGAGGACTATTTGTAGTTGTTTGGGATTTTATTTTTAGGGATTTGATTTTAATTCAAGCAATGTCTTTGGTATGCCTTTTAAACCCTTTTTAGTCCTTGCTGAGTCAGTCTCACTATGCAGTGGAAAATGTGTTTAACCTAGTTTTTAGTATTAAGACTTAACAACATAAGGAACTTAGCCATAGTATTCTATCAGAGTTGTTCTGCAGGGGTTGTCTTGCATACCTGCTATTTTGAAATGGGTGCTCAGCTTACTGAGAACTTCCTCTTTCCAAGGTACAGAATTTACTCCAGAATAAATTGCTTGTAGCACAACCTCTCCGTGAGGGAGTGTCAGTTACCTTACTGAGCACAAAAAACATCTGTCTGTATCCAGGTGGTAAACAAGCTGTAATTCATTCCTTCACCCCTTCCAGGATCTTGAAGACAACTAGTGACTCTCTGGAAGATGGTGTTTTAGGCATTGACTGTGTTGGGTTAAAACAAGTTGATTATGCATGCATCTTTCTGAAAATTGTAATTTGGGAACCAGATGTATTACTCCAATGGATTTTTTAAAAAAATGCTCTTTTTGAGTAGTTAGGCTTCCATTTTTCATTCAGTTGAATGAATAGGTGTTTCAGAGTAAAATAACAGAGACAATTGTTTGAGTTAGGTGCCTACTGTTTTCCTGGTGCTTCAGCAAATTCTTCCAGTTTAATACTCACCCTAGTTCATGCTTTATCCTGAAAATTCAAAACAACTAGCAGCTTTTACAGTGCTGAAAACTAGAAGACAACTGGAACATAACATGAGAAGATGCTTTGCTTCTAAATGCTTCATGTAAACGAAATGGAATGAATTCGGTATGAGTTACATACAGTATCAGGAAAGGCTTGTTACCAACAAACTGTCAATCTTGTGTCTGTTCACTTGCAGGAAGCTTAAATTAGGGGGTGGGGGAAAGTGGGAGCATTTATGACTCACATGGGTTGGGAGATAATAAATGTAAACCGATGTTTACATTTAAAGTAACATAAAGCTTTAAAAATGTTTCAAACTGTTAAATATTTGTCATAATGTGGTTTGTAAATTTTGTGTTTTCATGATTCACTGGGGAAAATGAATTCACTTGGAATGAGAGAATAACTTAGGAAAGACAATTTCCAATACATGAGATTTCACAGCCCCTGAAGAATGTTGTGAAAATGAAGCTGGACAGCATTTGGCCTTGCTTGAAGGCTGACTCCCTGCTGACTTCCTGTGGCCCATGGAGTCTTGGCACTACCCTTTGCATAGAATCTCTGAGCAGAAAGGAGAGAATGCTCTCACATCAAAATAACCTCTATTTTGTTGGTTGATTGTATCAGTAAATATATATTAAAATTGTCCTTTAATTCAGTGCCCAAAGTTAATGAATAACAAAGGTAGAATAATTTCCTCCTCTGAAAGTTGGGAGTGAGGAGGGAGGATGAGAGAGACAGACAAAGGAGACAGTCTGCTTCTCAGAGTGAAAGTTTTTATCCTTCATTGAAGACATGGGGTCTGTAGCCTGTATTGTAGGTAGAAAGTACTGCCTTTCAGTAATAAATGAGTATGGCAGATCCAAGATAATCTTGTCTTTAGCTAGGACAGTAAGACTCTCTATCCTTCCCCTGAACACTGTCTATTTTGAATTTCATACTGAAGGCCTAGTAATCTGTATATGATATATGAGAAGCCTAGCTACCAAGGTTAAGACAGTGGAGTCTGTGAGGGAGGGTAAGCATTTGTATTGGATTTGCATGGCAAAGTTTTGGTAGCAGGGGGCTGCAGGGAAGGCTTCCGTGAGAAGATGTTAGAAGCTGTTCTCCTGTCAGATGGAGCCAGTTCCAGCAGGTTCCAAGACAGATTCCCCACTGGCTAAATCTGAGCCCATCAACAATGTTGTTGCGCCTCTGTGGTAACATATTTAAGAAGAGGAAAAAAGTTCTGCACAGCACCTGTCAGAGGAGCAAGAAAAATGTGAAGGATACAGCCTTGCGGACACCAAAGTCAGTGGAGAAGGAGAGGGAGGGATGCTCCTGTTGCTGGTGCACAGATTCCCTTGCAGGCTGTGCTGAAGACTACTTTGAGGCAGGCTGTCCCCCTGCAGCCCATGGAGGTCCACAGTGGAGCAGATATCCATGTGCAGCCCACGGAGGACTCCAAGCAGGAGCAGATGGGTGCCCCAAGGAGGCTGTGCCCCTGTGGTGTAGCAGGTGTAGCAGGCCCATGGTGTAGCAGGCTTCTGGCAGGGCCTCTGGCCCCCAGGGGACATACACCAGAGCAGTCCGTTCGTGAAAGACTCTTCTCCATGAAATGGTCCCATGCTGGAGCCAGTCTTGAAGAACTCCAGACCATGAGAAGGATGCATCCTGGAGAAGTCTGTGAAGGGCTGTGGGCTGTATCCCATAGGGTTGGACCCCATCCTGAAGCAGGAGAACAGAATAAGGAGGAATAAGCAGTGAACTACCTCTGTTCCCCAGTGCCACTTGGTGGGGCAGGAGGTAGAAGGCGTCTGGAGTGAAGCTGAGCCTGGGAAGAGCCTGGCAAAAGTGTGTTTAGTTCAGGTTTTATGTCTCACTATCCTACTGTTACTAATTGTCAATGGGTTACATTAATCTACCTCAAGGTGGGTCTGTTGCCCATCGTGGTAGTGATCTTTCTGTACTTTTCTCAACTCGATGGAGTATATGGTCCAACCTTGTAACACCAATTGCAGCCCTTTCCTGATGTCTAGTTCATCAGGTACCTCATGTACTGCCTTCACACAAGTCACATGCACACCTCAGCTTGGTGTCTTCCAAAAGGTCAATGAAGATGTGTTCGATCTCTTCCTCCAAATGGTAGATGAAGGTGTGTTATGGTTTGACTCTGGCTAAAAGCCGAGAGCCCACACACAGATCTAAAATTTCTCAGAGAAGGGAAAAAACCCACAACTTATGTGATAAGGATTACAAGCAATTGTTTATTAACTACTTCACACAAGCAAAACAGGCTCTAACTTAGAATGTTAAGTATTTACTACTACTACTAAAATCAGAGCTTAAGAGTTTAAGAGTGAGAAGTTTGATAGTTGTTACAGACACCTTTCTCCCCCCACCCCTCCCTTTTAAGATCCTTCACCTTCCCCCAGCAGCTCAGTAAG
>WEIV01021010.1:1638-16865 GCA_013390005.1 Calyptomena viridis
CTCTAATTTGTGCAGATAGTTGTTCCTTGTGATCTTTCACAGGACTAACTATAACTGCCCATCAGAACACCAGTCTATTTTCTTCCAAAAGGAGAGGATTCTGACAAAAGACATGGTGGCAGGTGGAGCTCATAGCAGGCTGCAGATTTGGGCTGAGAAATTCCAACTTAAATATTTTTAGTACAGGGCTCAGAGTCAGACTCACTTTCTATTCTGATATAACATGGACTTGTTTTGTTGGGCTGTTCAGGGCCGCATATCAGTTCTCGATTTCTGAAAAGTACGTGGGTTTTTTTGCTGTCAAGGACGTGTGAATGTTAGGGTGAGGATTATGATTTGTGATCTTCCTTGGAATTCAGGTGCAGTAGCTGCAGGCTGCAGTGGCTGCAGACTTCACTGCCACAGCCTGTTACATCAGTATAAAGTTGAATATGTGGAGATTTAGGTTTAGGGTGTGGAACTGTCAACAGCTGTGACTGAAAATTGATTCCTCTGGGATTAGTGCTGTAACTTGTGGGTGGGACAATCATCTGAGGACAGTGGTACTTAAATCACAGGAGTCTGAATCACTGGAGGTCAAAAGTTGGAGTACTGAGTAAAGGCCGGTTATGTCAGTGTGAAGCATCACAAACTTCTTGTGCAATCTCCAACTTCTCTGTCCAGTGAAGCAGAGCCTGGCTTTGTGCTCTTCAGCATTGTGCAAGTGTTGAGATCAGTTGGAACTATGACTTGCAAACCCCTGACAAATTTTCCCTCATCCTGCTGAAGATTGCTCATAGAGCAGTGGAAGAGTTTTTTGACTACACTTATCTGGTTTTGGAAACGGTTTCCTGTTGTTCAGAACTCTGAGATTCCAGCGAATCTACCCAAAAGGAACCATGCAAGGGATTATTTTCTGTTTTAGCTTCCCACGACTGTGGGTCATTTGTGTATGAATTGCCATATGGAGGCATTCAAGGCTTGTGTAGCTGGATCTGGAATTCTCAGAAGTCTCTGGTAGCTGTGAAACTGAAAACATTTATTTGTTTAGTAAGCTGGAACATGAATTCAGTTTTAGGCAGCAGGTCTTAGCATAGGGTGTTTTTTCTTAGCATAAGCTGTTTGTTGCTCAGGACTATAAACAGAGGGAAGTAAATATAAGATGACTTTTTTCACTTTAAGTGTGGAGAAAGCCATGCTATAAAAAAGAGGATGCTGCATATGGCAGGAAATAACCCTTCCCTCCCCCTTGGCCCAGCACTTCTGGAAATGAGAAACAGAAGGACACACCTTTGGGAGGGCAACAGGCTCTGAAACTAGAGATGTCACAGTGCTGCTGTGAAGTTCAAGTACTCTTCTTGGGGGCAACATGTGAAGAATACAACAGCCAATGTCAGCTGGGCTTGTATGGCCTTTTTTTGCTCCATGCTGTCCTTAGATCTTCAGTGCCACTTAGAATTTATTTTCCTGGTGTTTCTGTTGCCAGCTTCTGAATACAATAGCCGTGGCAGTACAGTGGATGGACAGCTGAGGTTAATTTGAAGAACTTCAAAAGGATACATTTGGCTTTAGCAGCTTTTTTTTTCTGAAAGGAGAGGGTACTTAAATCACTAGTCACTTCCAGTGTGAGAATACTCAGCAAACTTGTAATGGACTTGTAATGTGAGGAATATCTCTCTCTGACCATGAAAGCAGTTATGTGCCTTGTGAGACTTCCATTGTCTCAACCATCTAATGAAATGTTCTGAGACAGTAGAAATCAGGTGAAGGTTTTCCTAAGGAAGTTGGAGAAAGGCAGAATGACTATGTGTTTCTCTTTTGTAGGTGATAGTTCATTTCTCTCAGCCAGTTTGAGCTGGGGTCTAATTTAGTGTTCAAGAGCTAAGTGGAAAAATTCTGGTTCCTTCAGGAAAATCTTTTGTGGTTCCTTCAAACAGCTTGGACTGTAGGCCAGAAAGCCTTGTGGATTTGAGTTGTTTCATCCAGGAAGCTGTGCTGACTCAATCTTTGAGACACTTGCAGTGTGTCTCAGCCTGTGTTCTGTGTTAATGAGCTGGTTACCTTTCTGCCAACTCGGTGATGTGAACGGAGCCAACAGCTGAAGGATTTCCCAGCCTGTTGCATTAAAGATGACAAGAGGTGGATCCAAGGTTCTTACTCAAGGAATGGGGCTGTGATTCCCAGAGACTGCTGGTGTCAAGCTGGAAACTGCCTGGCTGGTTTCCTACAGTGTCACTGTGCCCTTGAGAGACTTTTGCAGCTGCTGGGTTACACAGGGACCTGCTGACCCCATGTGATGCTGCACTCCAGTACCCTCAGCATGCAGACAAACACACCATTGCTGAACTACGGGGCAGGTCTGAGTTTCACTGAAATGCTTGTGTTAATTTGAAAGGAAATGGTGTGGCTAGGTCCAGGAAGGATCTTGCAGTGACCTTTATGGTTTTCCAGCACATGCACAAATAGCCCTCTTGCCCCTCGGGGGGATCTGGTGGAAGGTCTGAGCTCACGTAATGGCTTCTGTTGGGTTTTTGTAGTGTAAGGAGTTGGCTCATCTTCAGAGTTTTATGGTTGGGAGTCTCTGTCAAAAGCTCACTCTTAAGCTCAGTGGCACAAATGAGAGAGCGCCAGTGGGTACATAAAATGTGCAGCCCTACTGACTGAGCCATATCTCAATTCTGGGGCTGGCTGATTTCTTTCAACTAATGGCAGGGTGGGCTGGATTTGCAGTTTATGTGCTGGCCTAAGTCTTGAAGGTGAAAGTAGAACATTTCCCATTTAAAGCATAAGTTTTATTCACTTACTTGAACAAGGGCTTAATTCTGGCATTGGTCTTTTTAATACATTTTCTAAAAGCTGCTTAAGTTAGAGTGGTTGGAGCTGTGCTTCCAAGAAACCTAATTAATTTATCTAAAAACCCAAACCAACAATGCAGCAAACTTTTATTTGATTAGTAAGTTGAATTAGTTTAGAAAGCATCTGGTGATCAGCAGGGCAAATTCCAGGAACAGCCTGGGTTTGCATGCTGGGGGAAGGGGGAATCCCTGGGCCCTTCCCTTATGCTGGCAGTGGGTGGTGGTGTCAACTCTGCTGAATCTACAGCCAGAGCACTCCAAGGACTTGTATTTCATCCCCAAATGTGCAGTCAGTAGTTACTGATAAAGAGTTACTGAAATTGCTTTACACAGGCTGCATTTGCACACTCCGAGAACCTCGTGCTTGGGTTGGTGGTAGTGCATGTTAGTTGTGACCAGATGGTTGGGCAGGAGCTCTGGAAAGCTCTCCAGATTGAGTCTCAGTGGTTGGGACAGGAAGCCACATTCATTGCTGCAGCTGCTTGTGCAGACCACATCTCACACTGCAGTGTCTTGTCTTTGTTTAGACATTTGCTGATAGTGGTCAGAGCTGGGTGCATGGGCTGTTGTACTGGGCAAAGCTGACTGTCCATACTGGAGTTACGGCACAGATAGGATTCATAGTGGCTGTCACCACCTGATTGTAAGCAGTTCTGTCTTTCACAGGACGAATAGTAGTTTAGTTTGTCTCTGCAGCCTGGTGTAGCAAGGCAGAACTACTATACATGTGAATTGGAGAACTGGAGGATTTTAAGATCATCTAATTGCACTTTGAATTTTTCAGGCCACTTTTTGCATGTAGTCTCTGATCTTTTTGCATTTAAAAGCATTGATCAGAATATAAAGCCTTAAGAACCTGTTAATAATGTCTTTTACCTGGAAGTCAATTTGTGCTTTCACCTGTTTGCTCATGGTTTTCCTATTTCTGGTAATACTTTTCCATTTTACTGAGAAAAGTCAAAACTGCTGTTAAAATGGGACTTCTGCCATCAGTGTTGGTCTTTAGAGCTCCCAGCACCTTCTGGAGTCAAACTCTAGGGCAGTGAGAAGTCCTACAGTAAGGCTCCAAAAAGGCTTCTTGATGCAGCTCTTCTAGGGCACTGCAAGTGTTTCTTTTGAAAGGCTGTTTTATAGGATAAATATACCTAGGCTCCTCATTCCTCTTCAGTTACTCAAAATGTAAAACTGTCAAGCCAGGGATTGGGTTACTGCCTTGAGCTGTCTCCCTGTATGTGAGCTGGAGCTGCATTTACTCCTGAAGGTGAGGGAGAGAAGAATTATTTGAACCTAATGAGATTTTAAAAGCTTGAATTCAGGGATTTTGCAAAAAGGCTGTTCAGATGAGGCTGCAAGCTCAGAGGTCAGTTTTGGAGATGCAATTCCCTTCATTCTTTTAGGGGACAGCAAAAATCAAAGATTTGAATTCTGTATCCTACAGGTACTAAGAGAAGAGGGCTGGAGAATGGTGTGTGATTCTGCAAATGAGGGGTCTGCAACTTGTGGTACTCAGACACAATTATCATGTAAAGTTCATGTCCTCATTTTGAGCTGCCCTTACATCTGTCTTGCTTTTTATTTCTATTTCCCAATCCTCTGGGAGTCTTCTGCTGCCTAAACCAGGAAAACCTGTGGCAATTCTATTTATTTAGGTAAATAGAAGCAGGGAGAAGAACAGGGAAGATGCAGACACCTGTTCTGTGCAGCTGCAGTAAAGGAAATACTGTAGTTTGTGCTCAGACATCCATCCTAATTTCCCAGTGTGGTGTGTCTGGGCTGTGAGGGACATGTGGCACAAGAGATACTGGGAGAGATCGGACTTTGTGCCTGAATCCATTTGCTCTGTGGTGGCTGGATGAAGAATCCTGTCTCCAGTGGCACTTGCTTTCCAGATGTCCCATACAAGAAGCAGAGCTACACGGAACATGCAGTTTGATGTATGCACAGATGTGGCTTTTAGCTGTGGAAAATGAAAGCCTGATATCTGAGGCATTTGAAGTATCTTGCTTCAGTTATGCTTCCATTTCCTTCCCAGCAGTAGATGAGATGTAGAGGAAAATTGACCACCACTCTNATTTAAATATAAATATATATAAATATATATTTTTCTTTTTAGTAACTTCATTCAACCTGTTTAAGGGGGCTGAGTGCAGCTCAGATTTCTAGAAAAGGGTAATGTGCGCAAAGTACAAAGGCCCCGTGTTCTCCATTCCTGTTCCATACCTTAGAGCAGTGCTGCGATCCCTAGGTTGGTGTTACTGCACTTTGTCAGACAAACCTGGGATGTGGGAAGCTGAAGAATGTGCCCCTGGCTGCACACAGGCCATTCCTGCTGGAGGATACTGCATTTGTAGGACAGCGAGTGCTGACATGCAGGGATGGCAGAAGGAGCCCCTGGAACGTGTGCGCTGTTCCTTGGCCCACAAAGGTGTGGGCTGGGGAGATAACACAGGAATGTGCAGTGTATAATGTGGGACATGATTGCTCTTTTCAGTGCAGCTTGAACTGGTAAATGGGGTTTATCCTAAGGTGTTGTCTCTTCCATCTTGCTAATTTTCTCGGTAAAAGGGATTTTTCTGAATTTTTCAATGCATTGGACATTGGGTGGAGAATTCTTGTCCTGAGCTGTCAAAATGAGCAGTGGAGCTTTGGCAGATGCTGGGAGCTACTTTGAAGCAATGCAGTTGTTATTAAGGGTCACTCATACATATCTAATGTATGTGTAGAGCTGTATGTGGGATTTGTAAACCAGAATCCCAAGGACCTCATAGTTAATAATGATTTTTGGCAAAAGGCAGGGAAGGGAGAGAGAAACTAATGTCCGTGGATCCCCAGATGCCTTGGAGTGCTTTATGGTGGTAAAGGTATCAAACATACTATCGCTCTTTAACTGTCCCTCCTGCATAGGAAAATCCATATAGAAAAACCACTTGAATGCAAACACCAATGTCCTCCCTTTACTGGGGAGGATGTGGTTTGAGTAGCCCTCAGGCCTGAATGTGATTTCAATTGAGCATGTAATTTTTGGGTTGCCCAGTGGAGGGAGGACTCTGTCTCCTCTTTACATTCAGGTGCTTGGCCAAGTTACCTGAGCTCGTGGAGGACCAGCCGTGCACACTGAGGTGTTCTGTGCTGCAGTGGATAGTGAGTTAGGGTTTTATGAGCACTATGATTGCACCAGTGTAGCCATGACAAGCAGGAGCGTCCTGGTTTGTTGGTATTTTATCCCTTTTCACACCCCACTGAGCACCATGATGCTAATGGAGTGGAAAATACAGGTTACTGTATGCACAGCCCATGGCTGTGGGTAGGCTGAGTCCTGCTGAGTCTTTGGAAACTGGGCAGTGATTCTGCGCCGTGCACATGTCTGTGAGGTGACATTTTGTCTGTGGGTTGTGTTAATAGCTTGTAGGTGCGAGTGGAAGGAGGGGTGATCCTGTGGAGGAGCAATGGCTTGAAGATATAGTATAACCCTACCTGTTTTACTTTATTGCTGCAAAATGGTTACATCTATCCTCTAGAGCTAAATTAATCCACGGCTTTTATGCTTGGGAGGTTCTGCCTCTTAGAGTTGTTCTAGAGAGTATTTGGGGCAGTGGTAAGGGTGTGGTAAGGTCAGTGTGTGTGGTTGTTTCCAGAGTACTGGGCGGTAGCCCCAGGACGCTGCAGCATGTGCTGCTGTGAAGATGCACCTCCATGGGGAGTTGCAGCACACGTGGCACCGGCAGAAATTTTTTGTGCCTGAAACAGGGACGGGTTCCTGGCTCTGTGGGGCTGAACAAGTGATGTGGTGGGAGTGCCAAGCTGGGCATTGCTGTGGGGTTTGGTCGCTTTGTCCGTGTTAGGATGTGGTGGTGCCCTCTCATGGATGGTGCCTGTGGGAAGTGGCCAGAGCCACTGCCTTGGGAGGGTCCAGTCAGCTGCTTCCTACGGGCTGAGGGGTATTAAATGGCTGATTAACACCTCCTGCAGCTCTGTCCCTCAGGAGTCACCTTGAGCAGGAACACTTCATTACCCAATAAATCGATCGAGCCTTTAATATTTCTATTCTGTTTAATATTCTATTTAAGGAGCAGCCACAGCAATGAACTCAGTGCTGTGACACGAGGTGCAGCGCTGCACAAGGCACAGCATCCCCACCACAGGTCATCAGGTTACAGCTGCTGGTCCCTTTTGCGAAAGAGAGAACGACATACCTTTTTTGCATTAATGAATCTTCCATCTTTTCCCCCATCTCTTACCTCATATTGTTTTCTGCTAGTGTTAAAATTTACACAAATCCTAAATGAATGCACAGTGCTTTGAGACCTCTTGGGATGAGGTGCTGCATGGAAAACAAAGTGTTAATCTTGATTGATTTTTGGTTGGGTTTTGACTAATTGCCTCAAATCACGCTCTGGGCTTCAGAACTCCTTGGGCTGACCTCTAAGTGGGCGATTTGCAGCCTGTGCCTGTGGTTGCCCTGCAGGGTGCTGCCCGTGGGGTGGGATGGGCTGAGCGGGCTCGGTGCCGCCGCCGCTCTCCTGCCCTCCCCGGGGACGTTCTGCCGCCGGTGTTGGACCCTTAAAACAAGCGCAACTTCCCATTCCAGCAGAGCTTCGGGGAACTGTGGCTGCTGTGGAATTGGATCCGGAAGCAATGGGGAGGGACGCGAATAGAGGAATACTTTCCCTCCGTCGTGCTCGGAGGGAGCGGTTGGGGCACAGGGAAGGGAGGACTTGGGGGCGAGCAAGCACAAGGAGAGGCCCTTTTCCACCGGGAAAACGGTGTGTGACGCCTGTTCTGCCCTGGCTTGCGCCCTTCCTGACCCGCCGGGTTGGGGTGGTGCCTTCGTGCAGTTGCTTCGGGATCAGTTTAGTTTGAGTAACCGAGTGATTCCTCTCCAGCCTTTCCTCCTCCCTCCGCTCCCCGTTCCTCAGCTCTGCCTTGTTTGCTCAAGTCAGGAAGGGGGAGGGCATGGGGGAAGTTAATCATTAATCTTAACTCCTTCACAGCCATGGCGCTGCATGCTCCTGGAATTTCCAGAGCCGTCTTCTGCAGACTTGTAAAAATAAACATGTAGCCGAGTTCGCTCTGTGCCGTTAGCAAAGGGCAGTGGGTTTCTGTCCGATGGATCATCCAGCACAGCGCTGAGCCGAGTGGGGCAGTTTTGTAGCGAGATGGTTACAGCTGCCAGTCCTGCAGTGAGGGCCAGAGGATGGAAAAATGGTTTGGGTCCCCTCTGCAGGGCCGGAGGAGCCCAACACCCTCACGGGATTTTCACTTCCTGGTGGAGTTTGATTTGCCTTTGTCATTGGAGGGGAGAAGCAAAAACCACTCCTTCCCGGCCAGCGCTTCTCTGGCAGGCTGTGTGTGTGAAGCCTCCAGTCATAGGACCTGCCCGACTGTAGGAATTGCAGCTCATCAGCAGTTCCCTGGAGGTATGTGCCTTTCACTCTGGAGTCCACCAGCTGTTCTTTTGCTTAAAAAGAATGTTCAGTTCACTTTTCCCCAGCTGCAGAATACTTACATCCTTTCAGAGAATCTGCTTCTAGTGTATTTTGGCCCCTCTAGGAAGATGCCTGTGACGTAAATGGTTGGGAGCATCTTTTTAACTAAATGAAAGGTGTGTAGAATTAATTTAACACAGCATTTAATTTGTTAATGGCTGTATTCTGTTCTCTGAGTGCAGGACTTATTTTTTCTTTCATGATGGTTTGGTTTTTGGAAGAGTGACTATAAAAGCAGCACCTTCCTTATCTTGTCATGTAATAATAATGCCCTCTTTTAATAGATTTTCTTGAAGGCTTGCTACATGCATTGGCTGCTGTGGTCTGCTGTGCTCAGGAGGTGGCTCAGAGCTGGCAGGTGCTGCCCTGGGAGCCGTGGGCAGCCATTAGAGTGAGCAGTTGCTCAGTTGCTATTCTAGTGCCACCAAATAATTTCAGCTCCTTGTGACCCTGGTGGGGGACACTGCAGGATGGCCACACTCAGGCTGAGCCCTTACACCCTAAACCTGAGCGTCCAGTACCTGCTATGTGCAGGAGAAACCCTGCCGAGACTGTCTGAAGACAAATGGGACTGTGCAGGGGAAAAGGAGATCCAGAGGGGTTCACAGAGCCTCCCCTCCTAATTCTGCTGAAGTTGTGTTACTGTTTAACAGCTGAATTCCACATCTCCAAAGAGACCTGCCAAGTATGTCCTGATGCTCTTACACTGGAGATTGGTGATGTCCCTAATGAACAGACTCCTCTCTAATAGCCTTGAAGAGGTGTGTCCTAGTACTGCTGCCCCAGTGGAAAGCTGGGAATGCAGCCAGGGAGGCTTTCTTTAGAAAGTGAGCACAGCGCAGACCTGCAGGCACTCGCTGGAGTTCCCCCCAGCAGGGACTGCAGTGAGCTCTGCAGGGTGGGCTCACAGGTCAGGAGGTCCAACAGGTCGGGATTTGCCTGTGAGTCACCACAAAGGAGGGCAGGGTTGGGAATGGGCAGAGTACAGTTTGCAGGGAGAAATCCAGAAGACTGGGAATGCCTTTTTATGTTTTGTCTCTGAAGGAGAGCATTTTTCTGCTTTAAGATTTCTGAGAGGTGCTAACTGTGTGACATGGGTCCTCTGCCTGGCGTGACTGACAGTGTTTTTAGCTGGTGGAAGGTTTCCTTCTCTTCAGGAATTTGTGAGCAGTCTCCACCCAACTAGTTGAGAATTGTTTCCAGGAGAAGACATGGCATTTACCTGGCAGCCTCTGGAAACTAGTTAACTGTTCGTATGATGTACTGAGAGGTAATTTGTTAGGAAAACTGAAACATGTACTTCTGCTGCACCAATGGACTGATCTGAACGTTTTGTGCTGCTTCCACTACCTTAAACTCTGGAGAAAACACCTCCCTAGATGTTGTTTCCTGCAAAAAGCAGTGCCTGCGGCCACAGTAAATGACTCTGTGATGATGTGGGGCCTGTAATTAGTCTGTGTCAATATCCTGTTATGAGTAGATCTCCCGGCAGGTTTTGCCTAGGTTGCTCTTCTGCAGGGTGCAGTGAGACTACGGGTCCCTGTTGCTGGGAGGTTTTCCAGTTAAGACAAAGAGTTGAGACTGGCCACAGCTTTTCTGGCTACTTTTTTACATCTTGGTGTTGTCTTTGTAGTAGAAGTTTGATTAACTAGTTCATTTCTGGGCAGCGGTAATGTTTTTCAGGGCATTTCGTAAATTACCCTTGATGAAAAGTCTTCCCAAAGACCTCCTGATACAGATACCTTGAATGAGAAGAAAGAGATAAAACTATAGTCCAGGCTTCTACCATTTTGGTTTTTTATTTTTGCTTTCCTGCAGACGCCTTACTGGCAGACCTGGAATCCACCACCTCACATATCTCCAAACGACCAGTGTTTCTCACAGAGGAAACACCTTACTCCTATCCAACTGGAAACCATACGTACCAGGAGATTACTGTGCCCCCTCCGGTGCCTCCACCACCTTCCAATGAGGCCCTGAATGGAACTGTGATCGACCCCTTGGACCAGTGGCAACCCAACACACCCAGATACAGCCACCAGCAAGTAAGTGAATGTGTACAGGTGTGGAGTGTCTGTGCTTGTTATGCGGGTGCAGTATCTCTCAAGGAAGCAAAGAGGAGGGAATAGCAAGAAGTGAGGATGAGTTTTGTGATGAGCAGAGTGGGGAAATGGGGGAAGATGTGGGTTTGTATTAGAACTAATTGGTTGGGGCAAATGGCAAAAAAGAATTTGAAGCCTGTCATCATTGTTCAACAAAATGGTGGTGTGATGAGATGAGAGTTAGTCATCTGCCTTGTAGCCTGTGAAAGCAGACTGGGGGTTTCCAGCTCAGAGCTGCAACTCATAGCAAGTCTGAAATAAGTGGAGAACAGTTGTTCCTGGTGTAGCTCATCTGATAAGGGCTGGCTTGACTAAAGAGCAGATTTTTTTTCTTTCTTCCGCTGGCCTTTGTTCTGCCCTATCCACGTGTGAGTTTGCAGTGCAGTACTGTACATATTTGTATTCTCTTTCCAATGCAAATCTCATTTCCACAGCCTCAGTCCCAGTCTCCTATATACAGCTCTAGTGCCAAAAGCTCCAGTGCCTCAGTTGCTAGAGACGGGCTCAGCTCTCCTTCTCCTCGTGCCAGTGAAGAGGAACACGTCTACAGGTATCTTGTCCCTGTTAAGAGATAAGCTTGACTCACAACTTGCGCCTGCCGTGCCTCAAGCTGCCTTCTATAAGTGGAAACAAACACTGCTCCCTGTGTGTGTTACATTGCCTCGTGTCAGCTTTGATTACCTCTGCTGTAACATGCCACCATAACTTTCATACTTCAAACGTTGACCTGGTCCTTTGGCTTGCTCAGCTGCAAGAGGTTAAGGATCTATCAGACAGAGCAGGATCTGGATAGTGAAGGATATGGTCCAAACACAAGTGACAAATCCATCCCCCTGTTAAGCAGCAAAAAAATCTTTAGGAGGTCAGTTATTCCAGGGAACTCAGTACCTGTGGCCTGGCAGGATGTGCAGTGATTCGAATTTTCAGGTAAATTAAGATTTCCTGAAACTTTCATCTCAATAGGATAACAAGTTGATACTTACAAAGGCAGCTGCTCTTACTCTGAGAGACTGGAGAAGTAGCCTGTACAGTGGGACAGACCTTTCTTCTGACAAGGATGAGTGAGGAACAGGCTGTCAGAACTTCATCCTGGGCACCTTTTTACAGTGTGGACACTGGTGTTTCTTTGGTGTCATGTTCTAACCATGCCAGCTCTTTCTGCTGAGCAGGAAGTTGCTTCCTACCAGAACTAATTCTGGGTAGAGGCAGGCCTAGCCAGGGATGGCTCAATGGAGACAATAATGGTAATTTTTTCAGATGACTGAATGCAATTAGTATGAAATGGAGGTAATTATAGCCATAAGTCCTCCTGTACAAGGGTCTGGCATGGCTTGGTTCTGGTGTGAATTGTAGCTGGTATGTTGGTTTGGGATGCAGTATGTCTTCCTCAGACTGCAGTTGTGGATTTTTTCGTTTTTCAGTCTGAAGAGAAGGATTATAACTGCCCTTATGGAATTCATAATTGTCACTGGTTTTACAGGTGACAGAGTCCTTAAGCCTGTTATATATTAACCTTCTGAGCATAATGTGGTCCTGTGCACAAGGCAGAAGTTCCCATTTGAGATTTGGAAAGTGTCTTTTTGATAAAATAAGAACCTCTAAAGCATTACAAGTTCTTTTCTCATTAGTGTAGCCAGGAGAAAAAATCTCTCCTTCCATTGACAATGGGAAGACTGTTACTGCAGTGTAATTACTATGAGAATCACTGCATTGATGCTAAGTTTTGCTTTGAAACATTTTACAGTTCAATGTGGTAAATGATACCATCTATATAAGAGAAACAGTAATTACAGCCAGTGTTTTATACACACTTGTCTATCTAACACAGTAGAAAATATATCAAATTACTTTCTTATAAATTGATTAGAGTTCCCCAATTCAAAGCTTTGAGGACTTGGAGACCTTGAGTGTTGCAAGAGACTATTGCATAATTTATTGCTTCTGAGATTTTGCTGAGAGCTTGAGGTTTGTGCTTTGCCTCTCTCTCTTCAATCTGTGCTCGCCCTGCATTCCCTCACTTCAGGGAGGAGAATTTTGCTGCTTGGTGTGGTGTCAGCAGAAACAAGTGATTTTCCTGTATGTGAGCTAATGGTTCTGCTGCTGTTCTGTGCATTTCAGATCTGCAGACAATTAACTCTTTCCTACAAGGCTGGGCAGCACATAGTCCTAAAATGAGGTCCTGCCCATCAGTGTTCCATCAGTTCCTGTCCATCGGTTTCTTTGTGACTGACAACAAAAGATGTGACTAAGCAATGACTGTCTTTAGTCGTGTCACAGAGTACATGTCTTATTTCTCCCAGAGCTAAAAGTATAAGCCTGAAAAAAGCACAGGACATGTCTAAATTTTGATGTGAGTTTCCCTCCATCCTTCTGTATCTTGACACAGAAGTTTCACATTTCCCTGTTATCTTTAGTTTCCCAAACAAGCAGAAGTCTGCGGAACCGTCTCCCACAATGACCAGCTCCTCTCTGGGCAGCAACCTCTCTGAACTGGACAGACTCCTTCTGGAACTGAATGCTGTTCAACATACTCCTGGCAGTGGCTTCCCAACAGGTAAGGAGTAGCAAGACTTTTGGTATGAGTGGGTAGTTTGATTCTCAGAATAGTGGCCTGTTTTTTCCTTACAACGTCCTTCCAGAGGGAGACTCCTCCAGCCCTTGATCAAAGATCCATTTAGTATGAGTGGGACCTCTTGAGGTCTGTGCTTGCAGCACCCTGCTCAAAGCAAGGCCAACGTGAAAACTGGCTTCAAAGTAAGGTTAGGCAGCTCAGGTCCTTAAACACTGTTGAGTTCTTAATATCCTCAAAGATGGATGTTCCACAAAGTTTCTGGATAATTTGTTGTTCTTGCCTGTGATTAGCATCTATGTGTGGAACTGGGGCTTTGAAGGGATCTTTTCTGCTCCCCTTTCTTCAGATGAAGCTGGCAGAAGCCCATCACTGCCCAGCGTGGCTGGCCCTCATTATGTTGTCCCCGAGAGCAGCAGCTCTGGAGGAGGGAAGGCTGCACCCCCAACAAAGGAAAAGCCAAAGCGAAATGGTGCACGTGGGATCGAAGATGTGCGTCCCAGTGTGGAGAGCCTGCTGGATGAGCTGGAGAGCTCTGTGCCAAGTCCAGTGTGAGTAATGTTTTGCTGATTGCAGGCTTGGGTGGGGTGGGACAGGCTCCTGGGGGAATGGGGGCTGTGGTGTGGGAGCAGGAAGATGGGCTTTGCCTATAGGGTCAGAAGTCAAGTGGGTGCATGAAGATGCTGGTACTCTTTTATCTACTCTTGTGTGAAAAAAATGCTTAAATCATGCAAAGAGATGGATTTTTCAAACTCAGCTGACCACACACGCCCACTGTCTCACAAAATGAGTGTTAAGTCATAGTATTTGTCTTAGTGAGTGATGTGTGTGTGCACACATGAGATTGGGCAGAGACAGGATCTGCTTGTGTTGGAGAAGCTGGACCTGGGGAAGGGCTGGCCAGGGTGGGCTGTGCTGAGGAAACTCATCACGATGTGCTTGCTTAGGGGAGCCATGGTACTTGCAGTCTAGGAGTGCCCTGCTGGGCTTACACACACTCTTTTTTAACTTTATTTTATTTTTTCCCATTGCCAGGCCTGCGATCACTGTGAGCCAGGGTGAGGTGAGCAGTCCCCAGCGGGTCACTGCCAGTCAGCAGCAGAGCCGTATATCTGCTTCTTCAGCTACACGAGAATTGGATGAGCTGATGGCATCTCTCTCTGACTTCAAGGTACCCTGTCATGGCAACTTAATACTTCATTTTGTCCCTTCCCACCCCAGTTTCTCTTGCCTGTTAGTCGTGTCTGCTGACCTTGTTTGGTCTCCAGAACGTCCTCTTTACCTCTCACGCTTGCTCTGAGAAACATCCCATGGTGTATTTGTGCTTTCTGAGTGCTGCTGTAGGTGTTCTTGACTGCTATAAATTCTCATCACTGACGCTATGGCAGTTCTGGGATCTGTTTTCCCTTCAGTTCTGCAGTTTGTCCATTTGCCAAAGATAATGAGCTTTGTTACTGCTCAGTACAGGGTGAATTTTTTCACTGTGCTGAAACTTAATGAGAAGGAGGGGGCATGGGACACCACTTTGCTTATTGACAGAGAACAGGCCCTTCTGTTCTGTGGGATGACCCTCCTCTGTGGAGTGTGTTTATCCTGATGTACTTTCCCCAAGAAGGATCTTCCAGGCATGTGGTGTGAGCACTGAAGCCTTTGCATCAGACAGCTGGAGATTTCAAAGGGTTGATCTTAAAACAAAATCTGTTATTCACCTCAAAATGGGATTAAGTTTGAGCCTCTTGTGTGGGCGGAGGATGGCAAATGCTATTCAGAATCTTGTATGGAAATTAAATTATTATCTCGGAAAAGAACTGCTCTTTAAGCCACAAGTAGCACATACAAATCACATAATAGCATAGTCCTAGGAGTAACTTGGCTATGGTCCTCTTCATACATGAAGCAGTTGGCGTATGTACTTGGATAACTTGTTCTTTATTCATATAAGTTATGTTATCATTCCTGCACTAGCTGATTAACTGTGGAGGTTATTTTCATGAGGCTTCATTTACCCATAGTCATAGCAAAATGAAAAATATTTTCTCACTTTCTACTTTCAGCTGCTTTGCTTATAGCCTTACTGAATTATTGACTTTTGTGAGAGGTGGAGAAAGCAAATACAGTATTCTCTTTGTTGCTATTGCTGCATTTGCCTTTCTTACATACACATGCAAGTCTGCTTTCCAGTCTTAAGTCCCTAACTTTCTATTTTGTCCTCGTGTGGAAGATTCTGCTGATACTT
>WEIV01021011.1:2576-21785 GCA_013390005.1 Calyptomena viridis
TATCCTTGGATATTGGACAAAAAACCTCATGTTGACAGTCATCCTTTTTCCTGGGAATACTGAGACTTTTATATTTTTCTGTGCATACTTAGGAAATGACCCATGAAAGATGCATTAAAATTGATGTAAATACTCTGTGGGATTTTCTTTGNATACTGCGTTGCAGATAATTTTAAACTTCCATGGTTGTGCATCATTATAATGCACCCTGCCCTGAATAATGCATGCCTCCAACTTTAATTACTTGTTTAATTATCTGAGTTTGTTTCAAAGCCTCAAGCGACTGCTGTTGCTTAGATGATTAGAAAATTGCTTCCAGTTGCAGAAATCTCTTTCCTGTTGTTTCTCCTGGCAGTGATTGCAGACCGGCCTCCCCCTGTCATTCGACAAGGTCCTGTGAATCAGACTGTAGCTGTAGATGGTACTTTAGTACTGAACTGTGTGGCCACAGGCACTTTAATGCCCACTATCCTCTGGAAAAAGGATGGGATCCTCGTTTCCACCCAGGATTCTCGCATCAAGCAGTTGGAGACTGGAGCACTGCAGATCCGATATGCCAAGGTAGCTTGAACTGGCAAACAGGTTTCCTTGCTGTTTATTTCACTTTGTTTTTTCACCTCCAGGCATTTTTGATATAGTAAAGCCTACATTTAGAATTAATGAAATGTTACGTAAATGTATTAAAATATTTGATGCTTCATGTTTTCATATAGTTCATTCTTTACACTTAACGCCTGCCTAGGGCACATTATTTCAGATTTCAGAAGGAAAAATGCTTTTAAGGAGGTATTAATTAAGGGAATTACTTGGTACTTGAAACATGAAGGGGAAAGCAAAACTTGTATTTCAGTAAGAAAAATCATTAAATTATTTCGGCTTTAGCACTAATAGATTAAAATGATCTAGTTAGTTCAAACATTTATAAAGAAAACCTCTGTTTAGCATACAACAGTAATAGAGCCGTGTACACAGCTTTTTCAAAAGAGTTTTTAGCATTTAAACTCATCAGTGTAACAGTTTTGAATGGTTAACCACTTGTCAAATACCTGGCTTCCTCAGGGAGTTACAGTACCTGGTCAGTATTGCTGCTGGTCATGCCTTGCACACTGTAAAATGTTTTAAAATATTAAATTTTATCATACTGGCTATTCTCTGCTATCTTTTCTGTGGTTTGAAATGTAATTTTTTGAAATTAGGCTGGATACATCACTTTACCATATCCCCTAGAGTTGCCCTGTTGCCAATTACAAGTTAGACTGGCTTAGAGCTTGAACCTCTGATTTTTGATCAGTTCTGTCCAGCTCATCTGCTGAGGCTGAGACCTTAGGAGGATAGCATTTCTCTTTTGGGGAAAAAAAGAAACTCTTTTGAAATGTGATTAAGTCACATATGGACAAATAATCCAACATTCAGAACTGGATGAGAATAGCATATGGAGATTCCTTTTTGGGTCTGCTGTAGATTGAAATTCATACTAACAGAGGGAACCCCATGTGTGCCTTGTACAATAGTTAGGCTTTGTTTTAAGGATGACACATTCTCCAGTGCTCAGTCCTGATAAATCCCCAGGCATTATTTATGTAGAAGATTGACAGTTGCATGGGGTCTCGTCATCTGAGTTCCTTCTCAATGTATTTATTTGGAGCTCTACAGAGTAAGCAGTAAATGCTGCAAAATCTGCCTTCAGTTTCTTCATTGAACAGTCAACATTAAATCAGAATCTGCAGCTTTCCCAATTCTTTTGCGATTGCTCAGGAATAAATACCCATTTTCATTTTGCAGCACATGAAATCATAACTTCAAATAGAAGAAGTTTCTGGTTTGAAGTTCTTGCTGCCTAATACGTTTATCCATATTCATGGGGGAACATAGAAAGCTGTAATTACTTTTCTAGCCCACTGAGTGCCTGATTGTTTCAAATGTTTATTCTTCTCCTCTCCCATTCAGCTGGGCGACACTGGTCGGTACACCTGCATCGCCTCAACCCCAAGTGGGGAAGCTACATGGAGTGCATACATAGAGGTCCAAGGTAAATCAATTAGGGTTTCTCTGCCACGAGAAAATACATAAAGGAAAATCAGCAATTGAAATGCAGAAGTTATCTGACTCTGTCACAAATTGCCACTGCAGATGTGAGCAGCATTTCGCTTACAGCTGCTTCCTGTCTATACTCAGCATTTCTCTCTCCTTTGTTAGAGTTTGGAGTCCCAGTGCAGCCACCAAGACCCACTGACCCAAACTTGATTCCTAGTGCTCCATCAAAACCCGAGGTTACGGATGTCAGCAGAAATACAGTAACATTGTCATGGCAGCCTAATTTGAATTCGGGTGCAACACCAACCTCTTACATAATTGAGGCCTTCAGGTATATGAGTCTTGCTGTACATACATTTATGTATAATACGTTGTCAAAGAAGCACGTGCTAACCTGCTGGCGTGTGTGTTTTATCCTTAGCCATGCATCTGGGAGCAGCTGGCAAACTGTAGCTGAAAATGTGAAAATGGAGAGTTTTGCAGTTAAAGGGCTAAAACCTAATGCAATTTATCTATTCCTTGTGAGAGCAGCTAATGCATATGGACTAAGTGACCCAAGCCAAATATCTGATCCAGTGAAAACTCAAGGTAAGCTTTTGATACGGAACATTTTGGGTGTCCACAGCGGCTATCACTAGTTGACTAAGCAATACCAGATGCAGGAATTCTGGTAGCTTTTGACTGTCTGCCTATCCTGGCTATGATATATACTATTGTAAAATACAGGGTTTAAACTTGCATTTCTCTATAGCATAGACTCTGACAGCGTGTTGCATTGCCTAAGGGAACCCTAGTATCTCTTATCCAAAGATAGTTAACATCTTGCAGAGTCAGTCTTGTTAGCGACAAAAGCAGTCTCTGGGTTTTTGAGTTACCACACAAATCCTCAATTCCATGGAAATGTTACTACTATGTCCAGTGAATCAAATCAGGTTTAAGACTGAGAGAGAAAAAGTATGTAACCTAAGTTGATTTCTGCTGCATTAGGAAAGAGAAGAGTTTAAAATTGGAAGGAATTTGGCATCATGAACTAGTAAAGAGGTTTTGGCAGTATGTTAAAAGTATTTCAAGTAGGACAACAGTTGGAAGTCAAATAGTAGGGAAAAGAGAGAATGCTTACAGATAGCCAAGTGGAAGAAAAGGCTGTGTAGAATGTAGAATTGAATGAAGGAGTCATCCACTGACTCCATCTGCGGCAAGTCCAGCTATGGACTGAATCCAGCTATGTAAAATTGAAAATAACTGTGTCCACTGTATAAATGACACTTTGGATGATGTACAGGGAACAATGCAATACAACTTTGAATCCTTCATTTTTCCAGTAGAAATACTTAGAATCTTAGAAAGGATAAAACTAGAAATATTCTTTTTCAAAGAAAAAGTTATAGCGATCATATATTTTTGTTTGTTTGTTTTTCTGCTCTTTCTGCTTACTGGAGAAATTGACCCATTGGCTTATTAAGAGCATCTGTGTTGTATGTTTGTTTCTTTGTTTGCATAAGTAAGTACATGTTTGTTTTGGAAAGGAAGTTCTTTAAAGGAAACAAAGCATTTTCCTTTGGCGACTTCTCATTTTTTCTGTAGTTTTTCTGGAAGCAGATCTTTCTCATCTCCCCTGGGGAGTGACCAGTTTCACATCACTGTCTTTGGTATTCTGCACTTCTCTGATGGGTGACAATTTTAGTAGATATCTAGAGACACACAAGAATCATGGCCACATGGAAAATAGGGATTGTACAGTTTGCTAAGTCTGTTATCAAGGAAAGATTTAGTAACTTTCTAGTGATTCCTAATTCCTGGAAATAGAGCAACACATACCATTTTGTGGGCAGGCTGCAGTGTTCTGCACAACTCTGTTTTCCATGCAGTGTTGTTTCATTCCTGGAGAGGAGATGAGGTATTGTGTCTGTCCCAAATTAACTGATCACTGACCTGATTCTGAGAAACAGCAAATATTCTGTTCACTCAACTGAATGGTTTATAATGACATGGAAACGCTTTGCTGTTCTCTGGGCACCCAGTAGAGCTGAAAACCTGAGAACCACACAAAACCTCAGTGAAAATAGCAAATAATACATAAAATCTTCTGGAATAGTAAGAAATGTAATCAAGTGTCAAGTTCTTTAAATTGGTTCTGCTCTTATTCCAATACCATTTCTGGTTTTTAAGTTGTGGTTTAGCTAAGAAAGTTCAAAAATTTCCCAGTTCACTTTTGTCTAGAAGACAGTATAGTCTTGCTGTTATGCATGTCCAGTCCAGGAACCTAACCTACCTTCATTTTTGCTCTTTACAAACATTGACAACCACATGCTTGGGTGTAATCACTGACAGTCCCTGTCTTGGAAGATTGGAGCCAAACAAGGAATTACACACATCACCGTATAGCACAGATGTGCAAATGGCTGAGCCTGTGAATAGTTTTATTCATATTGTTGATGGCTCATCTTTTATGACTAGCAAAGGTAGAACTAATTATATTCCACTGGCTTTCCTGTTACATTCTAGGCAGGGTGATATTTAGGCAACACTCCAAACAGAAGCTTCTATCTGTAATGCTTTCTAACTTTGGGAGGAGGAAAATACTCTGATAAATGGACTGTTTGGCAGAACATACTACATGTGGAAATAGCAATGACTCATTGGAGGGTTTTTTGGTTTTGTTGTTATCAGTGTTGCTTGCTAAGAATCCAGATTTGTCACTCACTGACTGCACACTAACCTCAACTTCTTTAACCTTGAAGAAATACCGTCTTCTTGTAAATATGTTGAGGAAACATATAATAAAAGTTCAAAGTGACATAGGCTTTGTGTGCATGGGAACTATATTTCTGGAAGGAAGCGAGTCCTTGTGTCTTGTCCTAGTGCCAGCCTTACAATGGTTTTATTATTAGTTAGTCAGGATTGAAAGCTGGTAAATAGTGAATATGACCACAATGCAAAAAACATGTCTTACAACTGTTGTTCTCACTGATATAGAAGACACTTAATAAATGAATGAACTATACTGTCCAAACCTCAGCTTTCAAGATAGTCTACACACCTACAGTCACTTATTACAGTAGTTGTACATGAATATATACAGAAATTCTGTATACTCTAGCACTTCTTAAAACCAGACAGCTCTGGAAATTCCCAAGGTCTTCAGAGAACAGAACTCTTGAAGATTTCCTGGTGTTGCATTGTCACTAAAGATCAGGTCAGGCAGAGGAGTAGTAGTCTGGAGCAAAGTTTATGTAATGCAATACTATGTATCTGGAATTAGACTAATTAAAAAAAAAAAAGAAAGAGTTACAAGTACTCTTCATGAATTTCACAGCCTTTGATTTTTAATGATACTTAGTGTGGTATTTGTTTAAAATGAAGTGATCAAGGAGAGAGGTATGAAATCAATACAGAAACTATGTTACTCTGCTGTCTGTAGTACTTGTATATTTTAGGCACCCTGCTAGTGATTGCCCTATAAATTTCATACATCTGACAGTCATTCCATTTCAGTTAAGTACACTTTTCAAGGGCTCACTATGCAAGAAATACACATTTCCATTTTACCATTGTGTATTTTGAGAGGAATTTGTCCCTTCATGCATATGAATAATACTTCTAGCTAAAAGATAGACCAAATATCAGATGATCCAGGCAGCACTCACCTGGGCTCTGCCTGCTGTTTACAGAACTCACTTGCCATCAGAGTAGCTGCAGCCATGTGACTAATTTTTCTTTTCTTTGATTGTTACATTGATTTGTAGTTAAAACCAGTAAGTTTGCCATGAATTTATCTGAAGATACAGATTTTTGCCATTCTTCATAGGTTTCCTCTTGGAGTTTGCAATGGGTAATGGAACATTTTTTCTTCCCAGCAGCAAAGAATAAAGAGATGATGCTGTAGTCATTTACAAAATCCATCCTTCAGTGGGATGTGCTTTTTCATGCAGCATTTCTCTCATGTTTCTCTCTGCCATAGGAAGTGCAGTGTATTAATTTGGAATTACTTAAGCATTGGTGATTTGAATCAGAAGTGATTTGGTTGGGAAAATACTTGATGTAGATTTTTCTTACATACTTGGGAAGTACTTAGGGTAAACTTTATTGGTGATAGCATTATATACTTTCTGATATGTTCATTTGTATTTACATGTACTTACTTTAACAATCATATGTACTTCTGAGAATGGCATCTTAAATTGTTACAGATGTTCCACCAACAAGTCAAGGTGTGGATCACAAGCAGGTTCAGAGAGAGTTAGGTGACGTGGTACTACATCTGCACAACCCTACTATCCTTTCCTCCTCCTCAATTGAAGTTCATTGGACTGTGAGTATAAATCTGTATCATGGTGGTAGTGACTGCTGGATTGTCCTGTTTTGACTGCTGTGAAGTCACACTTTAAGAAGCTGTGTAGTTTGTATGCTTGCAGGTGTTTTTTGATATGGAATGGTGCTACTTGGGCTTTGATTTCCCACTTCATTAAATTTTGTCCCATTTTCCCCATCTAAGTCTCTGTAGAGAGTTTTGTTTACAGTATGGTGAGAGTTCAGATTCCTCCTCTGGAAGCTAAAGGACTGATCAAAGCCCTCCTAAGTCATATAATTTGAAGCCTTTGCACTGCTTTCAGGAGGAAGTGTATCAGTCCTCTAATGAGGTAACATGGGTACTTCCCTGTCTGTCAGTCACCAGTGGAAAGAAATACTGCATAATTCTGTTTGAAAAAGTTGTCTCCATCCTACATACATACTGAGAAACACACCCAAGTCTGTGTAGTCTCATCTGAACCCATCCTTTCCTACGGTGCTATGAGTACAAGTGGCACAGGGAGAAGAGATGAAAAAGGCAATGTCATATTGATGTTGCTCTGGTGGGAGGCAGCAGGAAGTTGGCCACATGGAGGATATAGCAGAGGAAATGAGGGAGTGAGGCAACACAACTGTAGGAGTCCTGAAGGAGGGGGAATGAGAACATGTGTAAAAAAGATTCAGGTAGGTTTATAAGGCTAAGGCCTCAGTGTGAGAAAGGATTAGAAATGGCTTATTGGGAGAGACATTTGGCAACCCAGACGTAGAAATGAAGACAAAGAGCAACGTAGGAAACCGCAAGTAGTGAGCAATGAAAAAAGAAAATGTAATTCAGAGAAGAGCAGTTTTAAAATTAAATGGAGAATGAAGAAAACATTGGTGATATAATTATACTAGGTACAGGAGTAAAACCATAGGCTTTAAGGTCTTTTTTGGACTTCCATCTGAATATGTCAACATGTTGGCAGGAATAGTGTGGGAGAGCATAGGCTGTAGCCCCTGCCATGTCATGGCAGCATATTTCGAACAAGAACAAAAAGCACTTTGACTTTGTAGGAGAGACATAACCCAATGGATCCTGGCTGCTGGACCAGGGCTCCTTGGTGCTGCAAGAATACCAATAATAATTACTGCTGTGTGGCACAGTAATTACACTCTCACCTGCAGTAGGGTCACCTGCAGCAGGTAATCTCATGTTTTAACTAATACATTAAAACATCCTTGAGGTTCCTAGCATGATTTTGTTTGACCTTTACTTACAAAACAACCTTTTACAGACAGGCAGTTTTGTCAGTCTCTTGGGTGGCCTGTGGCTTCTCTGCAATTTCAAAAACAAGCATTACCTCAGTTTCAGCTAGCACATGCAATCCTTATGTGATTAGTAAAAATGAAATGTGTTGCTTTTTTGGAGTAAAATTGCAAGCACACAGTTTTATTATATCACTGTATGAGATTTTTGAAAACAGGGAAAATCTGATACACTTTAAAAATTTCGTTGTGGTTGTTATTGGACTTCCTTATCCATCAGAAATTTAAACTGGTAGTTAAGTGATAGTGAATGTTCCACAACAGATCACTTGTATAAGATATCTTTCTGTTTCAGCTATAGCCAAACATATTTAATCCATCCTCCTTTACATTAAGATCTCTCTCTCCATACGTTTGATATAAAATTACCTTGGTCTAAAAAGCACCCAGGACCACTGAGCATCAGCTTGCTCTGCTTTTCCAAGTCTCATCCATGTTACCATACTGAATTTTATGAGCCTCCCCAGAGCCCTCTCAGAACAGCCCTTTCCTGCCAGCAGAGAGGCTCTCGCTGAGTGGGTGGACAAGGGGGAAGTGCTTGGACGGATCTGCCCTCTGACAGAGCCCAGAGAGAAGGTGCCAGCTGGCTGCTCTTCCAATTCACTTTGTCCAAAAAGAAGCAGGCAGGAAGCAGTGCTCATTGCACGGGTTTTGGGAAGCTTCCACACCTCGGTAGAGTTGGCAGGCTCTCTCTTTGATCTCCACATTCATCACCCTGAGTTGTGGCACTGTAGATCCCCCTTTCTCTGTGCGCTGTGCAGATTCAGGTGGGCAAAAATCTGGCCTGTGCCGCACTCTGTCGCTTTGTAGATGCAAAGACTGTTCATTTTATGGAGTTGGGGCATATTATACAACTCCATTATCCCCCTTTAATGCCCTCCTAAATCCGGGGAAACCAGCACAGTTCTACCAGCATCAGACAGATTAATGCACTTTTGAATTAGGCCTGTAATTTGCTGTAATGCAAGGAGCCTTTATCTGCTTTGGCAGCAATGTTTACTTTGAATAACATGAGCAGATAGTCCAGGGGCCGTGCACAGTGTCACAGACATCGTCCCTGGTTCATGTCTGTTTACAGTAGAATTCTATGTTCCTCTGTCTTGCCAGGTGGACCAGCAATCCCAGTATATTCAAGGATATAAAATTCTGTACCGGCCTACGCCAGCATCCTATGGAGAGTCAGAGTGGTTAATCTTTGAAGTGAGGACTCCAACCAAAAACAGCGTTATCATTCCCGAGCTGAAGAAAGGTGTAAACTACGAAATCAAGGCCCGACCTTTTTTTAATGAGTTTCAGGGAGCAGATAGTGAAGTGAAATTTGCAAAGACCCTGGAAGAAGGCAAGTAGGAGCCAGACTGTCTTCATCTTTCCTTTTTGAAGTAGCAGTCTGGTCGACTTTCCTCTGATATGTTCATTATTTGATTTTGTTTGAAGTGCGTGTTTGAGAGCAGCAATCTGTGGCAGAGGAGGCTGTGTTGGACTGATCATTATGTGAATTGTTTGGTGACACAGAAGTAAATATTCAGAGCTGGGCATGAGAGACAGAGAGAGAGGGATGTGCAAAAATCCCCTCCAACACACAATGGGAAATGTGTTTTTTTAATCTTCCCTGCCGTGTGCACTCCTCCCTGTTGAGTTCATGGGCTGGTCACAAGTGACTTCTGTCAGATTCAAGCACTTGCTAATCACTATCTTGAGGAGATAGCAGACACCACAGAAATCATCAAAGGACTGTAGCTGAGGGAATGGAAACCATGTTTTTTAGAAGGCTTTTATATCTGGATCAATCAGTGAGGCAGAAGGAAAAGATGAATGAGTGCAACAGATATAGTGGACTAAATTATTTATTTCTGTCTCATACATGTGCTAAAAAGAGAAGGTTCATAAAGCTCTTCCTTTTGTTGCTGCACAGGCATAATGAGTATGCAAGGTGTCCAGTGCATAGGAATAAACACTGAACAGGGATTTCAGTGTCTCTGCTAGGATGTGCAGTCTTTCCCCTTCTGTCTTCCTTCCCCATTAGACTTGCCATGTAGCTCCAGTGCTGCAAGTGGTTCAAGAGGTGTGCATAGCTGCATTCACCCTAAGCATCAGCTAAGCATCCACTTTTTAGAAAGAATTTTCAAATTCTCAAATTTTCAAATATTTCAAATGCAAAACATGAATTATTATTATAAATGCTTTAATATTAACACATTCTATCCTAATTTTAATAAGTTTCATATTACACACTAGAGGGACTGAGGTTTAGATTGGGGTCAATTTATAGGCTTTATTTTTCAATACTCTTACTGCTGGGTGAGATGATTTGAGACCACTGACAAATTCAGTGCTCGGAACCGTGACATTCAGGGAATGAGCATCTAAGCTTAGAGAGTTTAGTGATAAGTGTGACTTTTCCAGCTCTACACAGCAAGACCACAGCAGAATTCATGAGCCTGGTTGCAGGTTGTCATCACTTTCCATCTGTATCCTTTTATCTTGTGGGCAGGGACTGCCCTCAGTGAAAGGTGGGGCACAAAAGATTGCATTTGTATGGCTCAGAGACCGTCTTTCTTTTTAAAAATACCTCTTCTGGGTGTGACCAACATAACTGTTCAATCCTTCCTTCCAAACAAATAGCTCCTAGTGCTCCACCTCAGAGTGTTTCAGTAACTAAGAACGATGGGAACGGGACAGCCATCGTGGTCACCTGGCAGCCACCCCCCGAGGACAACCAAAACGGGATGGTTCAAGAATATAAGGTACTGCTGGCATGCTGGTTACCCTGGCAGAGTGAGTACGGCCAGGTAGTGAGGGATGGGCTGTTCGTGGATGCTTGGCTCCATCTTCTGGTTACTCGGAGAAAATGGGATAGAAAATCACTGCTTTGAATCAAACTCCATATTTAGTAATTCTGTCTAGATGGGGGAAGGCAATTAAAACAGCCTCTGTAAATCAAAGCAAAGGTCAACACTCTGAGTTCAACTCCTTGCCTTCATTACAGCTTGAGACATGCAGACTCAAGCAGAGAGGGAACCATACCTGTTTGAGAACTGTTTTCTGACTCTAAGACATTGGCCAAGGTAGTAAATATAAACAGGCTTAATGAGTTGAAAAGCTCGGGGATAATAATTAACAGTGTTGAGATCTGAGTAAATTATGCGTAACTGGGTAGTTAAAACAAGTGGAAAACTTTCAAGAAAAGCATGTGCTTGTATAATAATAGATCTCTTTAGTGTATAGAAATTTTTCTTTTCTTCCAAACACAGTTCTCATTATGCTATTTAATTTTTAACAAATTGAAAGTACATTATGAATATTTATTATTTGATGTTCATTTATGAACGTAGACTGTATTTTCAGTTCAGATTTTTTTGTAAGCAAATGAAGCTTATTTTTTCTGAACAAGCTACAGATGTTTTAAATGTCTAGTAGTAGATATCAAGTAAACTTTGTAGCCATGGAGAGACAGGAACTTTGGTTTCAGTCTTCTACAAATACACATTATTGGGAAAGTCTTTCAAATGAGAATGTCTTGGCTATTTTTCAGTTTTAAACACAATGCTATAAACATATATTCCTAGCCATCAAAACTCATTCTGATATTCCTTTTCCCTTATTAGAAACGGGAAAGGGAAGAGATGGCTAAGCTTCTAGAATAACAAAACCCTTTTCAGAACCTGGTCAGCTGGTAAAAAAATCAGTTTATGGCTTAGTTTCAGATATATAATGTAATTAGAAAAAAATATTTGTGAAGTTATTTCATTTAAAGACAGACCTTGAGCTGGAGAGATGGAATTGTTTCTAACAAGAAAGTGCATCAGAGGAATGTTAAAGTTGGAAGGACACAACGATAAAAGTCAGGAAATTCCCATTTCCAAGTGGAAATGGTTTTCTACCACACCTCCTAGCATTCAGAGGTAATAGGCTACCAGGTATAGCAGCAAGTGTCCTGTAGTGCTAATGTAGCAGTAGCTGGCACACTGGCATGTTTCATGTCTACATTTCTTGTTTTGATGCCATGATTTTCCTTTGAGCTTTTCACCATGGACAGAAAACAGATACAATTAATATATATGTGAATATATATGTGTTTTTGTCTAAAAACTAAATAAATGCAGAACTAGCGATTT
Source organism: Calyptomena viridis (assembly GCA_013390005.1). Taxonomy (NCBI): domain Eukaryota; kingdom Metazoa; phylum Chordata; class Aves; order Passeriformes; family Eurylaimidae; genus Calyptomena; species Calyptomena viridis. The sequence goes on from WEIV01021011.1 coordinate 14,324, forward strand.
CAGACTAAGAACTAGCAACAAGGAAAAAACCAAATAGAAGTCCTGTGAAATTTTTTTATGTATCTTTCCTTTTTGTCTTTCTATCTTCTGTGTTTTCTCCCAGTAAAAAAAATGTGCATATGTGTAGGAATTCATTGTTTTCTCAGCAACTCAGATCAAAGGCAAGAGTGTACCTATTTTAATTAAAGGATAAAATAAATACAAAGAAGGATATTATCTTCATTGAAGAAGTGTCAGTAGCACAAACAAAAAGCCAGAAATTCAAATTCACAGTAAAAGTAATTTTCTCCTGCCCAAGAATGAAGTTAGAAATTCTATTTTTATACTAATTCTTTCTTATGTGTCTGTTATAATGGGAATTTATTCTTCTTTTATAGTATTCTAAATGTTGATTTTCACTTGTCTATTTAGATATACAATCAAATATACTATGCCAAATAGTGAACAACCTGATGTTTAACCTAACATTGTTTCGTGCATTTCTCCATGTACTTGAGCACCTAAGAACAAAACTTTTTTTTCTGAATCAGTAGTTCATAGTTACAAGTGCATAATAAATTGTTTTCATTGGTTGCACATACATCAGTATGTATGTGTAACAATTTCTGTGAACAGAAGTAACAATTTCCGTGAAAATTACCTTAATCAAAATGTAGATTTAAATCTTTTGTTGCTCACTTTATCAAGTCTTTGTTTACTTGAGAGCATTTTCATGACCATCCTTTAGGACGTAAATTTTACTACTTTTAGGACTGGTAATTTTACTACTAGTACTGACTGAAACAGTCCCACCATAGTATCAGAATACAAAAAGGAGGTTCTCTTTGTGTGGTCTGACCTGCTCTGCAGCAGCACTTATGTATATCCTGTGTTAGGATTCGATTTCAAAGGAACTTAAAATACATTTCACATCCTCACAGTGTCTCACTAGTCTTGTTTCAATCATTGGCATCCAGAAAAGAAGAAAAGGGTCTTACAATGTCCTGAACATGAGATAAAATTTCTAGTGTCCAGGCAGAAAGGGCTGTACAGAAAGGGGCATAGCAATTGTTCTACATGTGAAACTGTAGCTCACTCACCTGGCAATCTCCACAGCCACAGAATTGCACCAGGGATTTAAAGCAGCTATCTGTGTACTAAATCTTTTAGGAGCTCCATATGTCACAAGCAAAATCTTCCCTCCTGTGTGCAATCAGCCCAGGTTCAGATATGCTGCTGTTCTCAGCAAAGTTTGCTGCTTTACAGATAAAGTACTGAATTTTACTAATTTAACTTTCTAGATAAATGTTCTTTGTAGAGCAGTATGTTTGTGCAAAGAGGACAAAAACTAAATCAACACAGATTCATCACTCTTTTAGCAGGTCTAGATTAGCCCGTTTCACCTTGCTTAGGAGTTCAACCATACTGTTAAAAAGCATTTGCCCCATCAGTGGTACAGGCCTTCAGAGATAAAAGTATCTCAACATATTGTTTCTCCCAATCATTTAATGTCACTGATGTAACTTATAAAGTAGATTTGAATTCTCAACCAAAAAAATGAGATCTGATGTCATGCTGTTCTCTTTCAACTAGAAGATGGAAAATCATTGAATCTTTGCCTCTTGCTGCCATCTTAAAAAAAAAAAAAAGATAACATTTGGATCCCAGCATGTCATCAGTACTCTTGTGACGTCATGTGATGAAAGACTTGCTCCTGCACTTGAGTGATGAAAGCCTTGTTTGGGGAATAATTCCTGAACAAGAGAATTGCAAATGCATTTAACTGGATGCTCTTACTTAGTTGTTTATGTGAACAGTTCTTGGCTATGGGGCTTCCCTTATTTGTTCTGCATTACTAACGCTTTGAGTTTTATTAGCACCAGCTGAACTCTAAATGAATTATGATAAACCTATCCAATAATTTTAGTAGTTGGATCTGCTCTTGGAACAAGAAGTATCTTTCATTATTCAGAGTGCCTAGGACAACAGTCTATGGCTACAGATGTTGAAGTAGTGACAAAGTGTAAATTTTTTTATCCAGAAGAAAAGACTGTTTCATCCTTCCTTCTGTTTATTCTTCGGTGTTGAATTTTGAACATTTATACATAAATAAATATACATATACATATGTATACACACATTTATACATCCATACATATACATTTATACATACATATATACATATGCAACATTTATCCTTACAGTATATAATTGGGGTTTTAGACTCAGCATCCTGCTTTGTATTTTATGTCCCGTCTCTGTATCATTAGTAGGATCTTCCATCTTACTTCACTTACTTCCCTGCAGGTTTGGTGTCTTGGCAATGAAAGTCGATACCACATAAACAAGACAGTGGATGGTACCACCTTTTCCGTAGTCATTCCCTCCCTGGTTCCTGGTATTCGATACAGTGTGGAAGTGGCAGCAAGTACTGGGGCAGGCCCTGGAGTGAAAAGTGATCCCCAGTTTATCCAATTAGGTAAGCTTGCTAGTAATCCTACCTATTGGTTTCAATGAGTTCTGTTTGTTTACTTTTGTCTTTTATGGCACCAGAAATACTTTCAAGACAAGTGAAATAGATAGTGTTACTTGATCTCTGGAATAGCAGGATTTGGCATTTCTGGTTTTAAACTTGCCTTAGAACTGCTTTCTAAAAATGGGGGGGTTTTAATCTCCCAACTCAGGAGTGCTTTTTAGTTGTTGATTTTTCAAAGTGAATTTTCACCCTTAAGACCAGTGTAATAAAACATGTAGGGGAGTATGAATCACCAAGTGTTGACTCACTTTAGTTTAGGGGCGTAATTTGTCTTGATCAGATTTTATCTTTATTGAAGAAAAAAAACCCAAGCATGCTAAAATTAGGCACCATAAATATCAACTCTGTGTGAGAGCTAGTAAATAACTTGAGTACAGGAAAAAGAGGAACACAGATGATAGTCTTGACCTTCTAATTTCATTAACACCAAACATCTCTGTCATAAATGCAGATCAGGGGCATTGCTCCTGGAGCTTTCTGGAAGAAATGCATCTTTACTGTTGGTTAGCTGAAGATTATTTAGAATATATCTAAGTATAGTCATATGCTGCTTTACTGGTGCCTGTAGCAAAATACCTTATCCTTACAGTATATAATTGTGAAAGCAAACTCAGCATATTGCTTTGGACTTTATGTCCTGTCTGGCGCTGTATCATTAGTAAATCTTCCTTCTTATTTCATTTATTGTATTTAAAAATCTATAATTAACAGCATATGAAAACAAAACTGAGCAACTAATATGGAAAATTACATGTACATTTCCTTGGCTATTAAAGTCAAGTCCATCTCTAACTTATTTAAATTATACAGGTATATGATTCCTAGTTGCATTGATAGAGATTTTACAGCAAAATTGCACACAACTTTTATGATATTCCATTAATGTGGAATTATTACAGGAACATCTCATCGTTATTTGTTGGATTGTTCTTTCCTACAGCCAGCTACCTTTCACAGCTCCTGCAGCCAACTTCCCAGTCAAAGTCAAGATTATTCTATATGGCTTAGGTTTTGAAAAATTCTACGTTGGTGAGGTTTATGAGGATAACCTCAATGTTCAAAGCCAATGATTTCATAACCACTTTTTTTTTTTCCTTTTCTCTGATGATAAGCAAATGCTAAATGAAGGTGAATTTTATAATGGAACTTAATTACTTCGAGGTTTTGGTAAGTGGAAAAAGAAACAAATGAGACTGTCAGAGTAAGATTTTTGCCTGCTTCTGGGTTTCTGACTTTTACTGGCACTGTGTTAGAAAACAGGAAGCCATTGCACAGTTCAAAAGGTATTTAGATGTGCAGGTCTGGTAGAATACACCAGTATCTGGTATTTGCTTGTGGGTGGGGTTTGCTTTCATAGTCTTCACTGCCTGCTTCTAATTAAGTGACATGGCCAATTCTAGATATACTGTGCTAAATCCCATAATTTGGATGTTACACGGCAAAGCTCTGGAAACCTGAGTGTTGTGGAGATCCATGCCACAAGCAGCACAAACAAATACCCATATGGTGCTGCAGGAGATTGCTGAAAATTAATGCTTAAATTTAAGTAGTAGTACTCTTTGGTAGCATAGCTCAATATAAAATCATCCAGGTAGAGGAATAGCTGCATTTATCCAACTCTACCCCGTGATAAAAGTTCTCCTCCAGCCCCCTCAAGGGATCATGTTCTTATTTCTTAGAAGTGCTCCCAGCATGGGGGTGGAACAGATATTAGAGTTTTATGGTAGCTTTCTGAAGAAAGAAAATTAATTTGTTGATGTCATCAATTGGCCCTTTTCACCAACAATAAATTACATGGTTACAGAGGGAGGGATGGGAGGCCAAGGAGCAGGAGGAAAGAGAGCTAAAGATGCTGCTTTGAGAGGGTTTGAAATTGTCCTCACTCTCTTTACCTACATGCTCTAGGAACTGCATGTTTGCCACTGACAGCTTTAAGTTACAACACTACTGACACTGCTCCCAACTATTCCTTCAGGAAGTCCTTTTCTGGTGTCTGAATTAGTACAATCCTTCCTTTAAAAATAAAAATTAAGAATTCCATGTGTGGAAACAGAATACACTAAGAGATTTAGAGATTCACTCTTTTTTTAAGAACTTTTCATTGAAATATAACACCTATCACCTTATAATGTGTTTTTCTTACAAAAATGTGAGACTGGGTTGTGGCTGGCTCTGAAGCCTCCAGATAAGGGTTTTTTCCTCAGTGTAGCCTACTGTCTTGCACTGCAACATCATATTTGAGTCTCTGTGCTATGCGAGGTGCTCCCCACACATGAGACATGTCTGGGCAGAGTCTCAGCCAGATGTGTGACAGGAGGAAGCTTCACCTTTTGGAGGCCACCTTCCAGAACAAGAGGGGAGGACATTGGATTCTCTGGGAGCTGAGGCGTGCAGTCACAGTCCCGTGCATCAGCTGAGCTGTGATAAATGACCTTGTGCACACACTTAACCTGGTACAAAGACAGGTACAAATTGTAAGCTCGAAGCTCTTTCATTTTCCATGTCTCAGCTGACATGAAGCAGCTCACTGAGCTGTGGTACCCCAGACTTCCCATGCAAACAGTATAACTTGCTTGTTATTCATAAAATCATCTTCCAATGTTTAAAATCATGAGATCAAACAAAAAAATCATGTTATCTTAAAACACCCCCGCTATGAGGCTTCTGAATTTTCCTCCAGGATTTTGAATGACCTTTTAAAGCTTTCTGTGGAAATCCAAGGACTGGAAAACCATTTGTTTGTTTTAAAAGAAAATATGGTATTTTACATAAAGAAAGACTGCAAGAGCTTTGCAGTTAAGGAAAAACTTGTTATTTTATGAGACCTAGCCACAACTTGCTACATTGTGCTTATAATGCTGTGTTGTGGACAAGCAAAATTGCAGAATTTCAATAGGACTTTGTTTTCATGTCACAACATGTAACTTCAAGACATTGTTTACAAAAAATGCTGTCTATAAAAAGATGAGAATTAGCACAACAATTTTTTGCTGACCTCTAGTCTAACTTTTGTAAAGTGATGGGATACTACCTATGGGAGCTTGGCATTATTACCTATTCTTGTTGACAAATAAGTAATGACATTGGAACATACTGCAACATATTTTATTTCCAGTACCAGCTCTAAGCCCCACAACTGCAGATAATGTTACTCTTAAACACATAATTTGTATGAATATATAGTGTGCAGTTAGTCGTTATTAGATGTCTGCACAATTACTGTAAATGATCAGTGTATTATTCAACCAGTGGAATTTTCTTGTACACAACACAAGAAAGTCTCATTGAATCTTTATTATTGTAATTGCTTCATTTAGGAGAGATGATTTGGGAACTTGCTAGCATGTCTTCAGGGCATTCTGTCAGCCTAAAGTGCTTCCAAGTGTGATAGTTCTAAGGGGGTTTTTGTTGATATTTTTGTTTCTGGCCTGCAAGCAACTTGGGAAAAGTAGTCTTTTTTTTTTTTTATCCCCTCATAGCAAACCCATCCAAACCAGCTTGCTGCCGTCTCCTCCAACTGCATAAGATTGAAGTGCAAAAATTATATTTTACTGGTTTGGGAAACATACATAACTAGAAAGGAGACAAAATAGCATATTCTTATGTTGGTAATATTTTACCAAAAAATTTTCATGTTGCATCACACACATATATTTAAGAAGACACTTAGACAATATGTTAGAATTTCCAGGTGTTTTACCAGTTTCTAATTGCCAGAATTAGCAGTGTCAACAGCATTTAGATATTCCTACCTACTGTTTGTACATTTTGTATACTGAATGAGACACACATATGGAAAATTGCCATTCCATAGGTTATACAAGGCAAAGTTAAGATTGCTTGAACACCTGTGAACCTGGAATTTCCTGTCTTTTTTTTAGTCTTTGGCATTCCAATCTTAATTGTATATTAATCTTTTATTAATCATTTAGCAACTTTAACTTTCACATTATTATTACTTATATGAATATTTAACATCAGAGAATTGGAGGTTCCAGTTCTTCTGTATGCAAATTCTAATTGGTTTTCATTGAAGTTTTAAACTTGGAGCTTCAAGACAGTCAGATTGAGTAGCTTATGAGCAATAGCCATAGCAACATTATCTGTGATTAAAAAGAAGGCTCTTATCTTGGGGTAGGAGAAGGCATGAGTCACTGTGATAATATGCTGGATTTAGGGAGTTGTGGGATCAGCCTGCTCCAACAACTCTAAGGCATTTTCAAGTACATTAAATGCTGCTCTGGCAGTAGGATGCATTTTGCTGAAGAATGTTTATGTTCACTTATTGTTTGGCACATCTCCCTGGGGAGTGCAAGCAGCAACAGGAATGTTCATTATGAACCACTTATATTTCAGTTAAAGCTTCCAGAAATTTCCTGGGATGAAGAAAAAGTTTTGGTTTTTTTTTAAGTTCAAAAGCTTTTTTCGTGACTGATCGTTCAGAATCTCACAGGACTATTATGGAGAGGGAAGATGTCCTTCTTAAAGAAAGGCTTCCAAGATAATGTTCCTGGAAATTTTTTGTGATGAGAAGATCACTAGATTTCGTTCCCTTTGCTTTATATTTAGCTTACATTCTATTTTTGAATTGAAAGAGTAGTAGGATGCGAGTCAAATGTGACCTCTTTAAAGCCCTTCCATCTTCTTTTCTCTGATGCTGTTTATATGACTGAATGTGAGTATAGATGCATTTTTCCCTTCACCATGTTTGTAAATATATACCAGCTAATGGAATAGCTCTAAGAGTCCTCCCATATACAACATGCCAGAAGCCTAATTTCTTCAAGTATATTATTATGATGTTCCTATACTTGCAATGCCAAGTAAAATAATATTAATTAAAAATTAATGTTTATTAAAAATTAGAATAATAAACATTAAAAGAGATCAGACATGCATTGACTGAGCAATGCAAAATGTTTGTCTATTTAAAAGTACTGTCTTTCT
>WEIV01021011.1:33899-118529 GCA_013390005.1 Calyptomena viridis
CTGCACTATTTCAAATGGAAAGTTGCCTGTTAAATCCTGTGAAAAACAGACTGTGTTCTTTTTATTTAAGAATGACAGTCGCTAAAATTATCTATTTTTAAAAGCACCTTAGTTATGAAAGGCAATTTTAAATTGTATGGGGATATTACTTATATGGGACTATAACAATGCCACTGTATTGTTAGTGTGAAAACCGCAGAGGCATCTAAGATTCTGCAGAACATTCCTCAGAGAGCATCTTTCACACTCACTAGAAAAATTCAGCAACTTGGAAAACAAAGAATGCTGTTTCTTTCTGCTGATGACAGGAATACCCTTTATTCCAGATGCAGCCAGTAGGCAGCATTCATATTGATATTTTTAAGGTGTTGAGTATTCTCAATTACTTTAAACTTGCTTAGAAGCTGCTGCTGTTCCACTCACATAAAGATTGAGTGGCTTACTCATTAAAAGGGTTGTATCACCCGTTCAGTATGGTCAATGAAATCCAAATGATCCCAAGCCACAGATGTTTGTTGTCTGTTCCCTTTGATCCACTACAGTAGTACTGTCTGATAGTGAGGAGAACTTGGCTCTATAAATCACAAAGAATTTGGGACTATTCACAGACAAGTTTGGCTCTATATGCATATCCATCTTGCTTTCTTGTGTGAATTTTTTGTTTCTTCAACTTGCTGATTTCCTCTTTTTTACCTTGCTTTCTTAAAGAATGAGTGAAGGGGCAGAAAAATGAAAATACAACCCTCTAAGAAAAAAAAAATTAAAACCAAAGTGACAGGTAAAGGTTGCACAACCAAATCTATGTGTAATTCAGCAAAATAAACTGATGCTGTCCTTGTTTATTCATTCAGAGTGTTTTAGCAAGGAACAGGTTATATAGGAAACTAGGAACCACTAAATAATGGAATCAAGCTGTATTTTCCAATGCTCAAGCCTTAAGATACACGATACTATTTTGTAATATCTAACCTTTTGAGAAGAATGTAAATGCAATATGAAAATGCTTTTGTTTAATTTTCGAAGTGACCCAACTTTGTTTTTAAAGGCCAGGACTCCTAAACATCAGTGAACCGGCCACTCAGCCATGGCTAGCAGATACTTGGCCTAACACAGGGAACAATCACAATGACTGCTCCATCAACTGCTGCACCTCTGGCAATGGCAACAGTGATAGCAACCTTACGACGTACAGTCGACCAGGTTAGATATGTTTCTACCTTGTTAAGGAATCTTTACAGAGTATATGCCTCTAATACCTGAGAGATTGTTTGGGTTTTTATTTCTGATGCATTTAGGCTTAATAGAGTTTCACCTCTGTGGTATGATTATGCTTTTGGTCCATTTTTGCATCGTTTTTTGATCCCCCTTGGAGAGCTGTAGCAAGCTGTAGGCTGAAGGAGCCCTTGAAAAGTTCAACGGTGCTAAAAGGCCCACTGAGCTGAACTGATACATTTCAGCTTCTGAAAAGGGAAGGTAAGGTGGTTTTTAGGTTTTTTAGGTTGTTCTGTACATCCTTGTTGATTGGATGGAGAAAGAGAAGTACCCAAAATGACACCAATGAGATTTTCCTTCTGGTTTGAGTGTGATGGGAAGCAAGAAATGAAATACTGCTACAATACTTGCAACAAAGTCAGTCTATTTTGGCATATTCATAACTTCCCTTGGAGCGTCATTCTGTACAAAATTAGACAGCTGGTATTCTGTAGTAGGGTGTGTGGATAAAAATGTTAACTTCACACACTAAAAACAATTATGAAATGTTAGGTTAAGTGATAGTTCCTGGGAGCTTGGTCAGAATTCCAAGTGCTCTTGAAGAAAACCTCACGAGTTTCATAGGAACACAGCTGGGGAAATATATCTTGAAGTTCTAGTTGTTGCACATTTTGTTTTAAACTGACCTTAGGTTCCTTTTGGTTTAACCCAGTTTGTGTTACTGGTAAGGAATGAAATTTTCCACTACCAGCATCTCTAGCTAATTGTTGCTAATAGCATCTCCCAGCATTTCAGAGAGGGAGTATGATTACCTCCAGTGAAGTTGCATAAGTGCAAAGCAGCATTACCTCCTGTAGTCAATGTGAAACCAGCTATAATGGTTGGTAATGCATGGGTGGTAGTAATGGTAATTCATCTCCTGCAAATACTCTCTGGCAGTGTCCAGGTGCTTCAGAGCACTGTGAGAGATTTTGACGTTAGAGACTTGGATCTCACTCTGCCTGTGGATATTCCATCCACAATTACCTATGTGAAAAGATTTCTGATATGGGGATATACTTTGCTGTGGCAAGGACAGGCACAGCAAGTTCTAGTAACTGAAAATTCAGAAAAGGAAGAGAATGCGCATCTTTGAGGATTGCAAACTTACAACACCTTGTATGGAGTTGCAGTAGATTCTTCCTCTTGTTAGCTTTCATCTTAAGCTTGGTTGTGTTGCTAAGTAACCCCTTCAAGTAGAACTTTTAAGCTTGGGAGTCAGACAATATGTTCATAATGGTCTCTTCTGTCCTGAAAAATGTGGCAAGTGTTCTTAATTCTGTCACCTTGGCCTTGGTTTATGCTCTGAAGCAGCAGCAATGGATATCCCCCTCTGTAGCTGTGAATATGCTAAGTGGCTGAGTTTTTAATTGTTTTTAAGTATAGCATTGTCTTCCTAGTCTATGGAATGAGAACAGATTGTTCCAAAAGTAGATGTTTTTAAAAAAATTCTTAACAATAAATCTTATGGTATATAGGTAAACCAGTCTTGTTTAAATACATTGTATGAGGAATTCTAATGCATCTATGTAAAAAAATGTACCTACTGCATATACTGTATTGATTATATTGCCTTACACACAAATTGGATGTAGCTGCAAATGGAAAGAGGGAATAATATATGTTCTTAGGAACTCTGCGAGGGTATTGTAGAATATAATGAAGGTATACCTGATATACAGTGTGCCCATTATAATACAAAAGACTTGGAGAGGAGGAAAGACTAGCATGGTTTCTGTAGGTAAGTGAAAAAGCAGAAATGAAAACATTTAAACAGTAGAAATCAAGAAGTTGAAGACTGTGAAGCAATAAATAACAGAAGCAATAAATAACATCTCACATATGAAAGAGAAATATATCAAAGTAAAGAAAAATACATCAAACAGTAAAACCTTCAAGAAAACGTAGGCTGGAGGGCATGAAATGTGCAGTGATAAGCTCTATGTGGCATGTTCTGATACTGTTCCTTAGTCACTGAAAATGTGGATCAGTGGTTTTCTTCCTCAAGTGGTACTTTATTTCTCTCAGGAAATAGTTCTCAAAAGATATGTATGTTTTAGTGAATATTTTTGAAATTGAACATCCTCTACGTTTACTAGTTATTTCATTTAGAGTAATGGTAAAATCTTGAATTCTATATAGTTTTACTTGGCACCCTCTCCAGTAAATTCATTGTGGCCAGAGGTAATGGATTTCATGTTTTGAATCAAATTCATTAGTGTAAATACCACATCTTTTAAAAGAGAAAAACTATATTCCTGGTGAGTGTTGTGTAATTATTGATGCATTAATCAAGTGGAAAATGAGAATTTTTGCTTAAGGATCATTGCATACTGGTTTCACTAAGCCTCCTAACTGCTGACCCACAAACTATTTTACATCATTAGTATTCTCCCAGTGGACTGGATGTGAAGAGGAAAAAAATGTGTGGACCTGCTGTCACACAGAAGAACATGGAAAGGCAGGGACACTGTTTGACGCAGTAGTGGGCAGAGCATCCGCACATGTCTAATTTACTCTCTGCAATAAGTGGTGATCTCATGATGCAGTAACTCGTAGAAGAATGAATTCATGCTGTCTATATGATATATCTTTAGCATACAGGACAATGGTATTACTATGGTATTACATATTTTGCAATATCTAAAGCAACTAAAAATCGGTAAAGATTCCAGATTGCTTTCCTGTCTTTTTGTTTCGAATAAAATATAAGACTGTACAAGGAAACAATGATCAAATAAAGGCTTGCTACTGGGTACTGAGTTACCTTTTACATTGTACTGTTTTTCTTTAATTCTGTTATGTGTAATCATTTTTCAGTCTGTTTTATAAAAATCTATTGTATCTCTATTTCTTATCACAAATACAAGAACATCTGAATGCTGTTGAGGTGACATGAGATGACTGTCATATTTAGTTACTCCCTTTATTAAGTCTTGGTTGATTTTTCCTTGCAACATAAATTATTCTAGTCACAATTATTAATTGAATAACCATACTGTTTTGAGAATAATGTCTAAAAATGTGAATGTTTATATGGCCACTGTAGAAAAGCCCAGCAAGGTAAGTCATTGTAGATGCAATTCAGAACGTCTGAATTTACAGTGCATCAAAACAGTAAACCCTGGTTTTGGAGCAGTAGTCTATAAGATAAATAATACTCTGTAAATCATTTAGTTAATGACAGTATCCCTGCTTCATGGATGCAACCCATATAGTTATGCACTGAAAAAATGTTAAGGGGGTTTCGTTGGAAGTAAAGTGTAAGCGAACAGAATGACCTTTTCTCTTTTCTCTCCTCTGTGGTTAGCCGATTGTATAGCAAATTACAACAATCAGCTGGACAACAAGCAAACAAACCTGATGTTGCCTGAGTCAACTGTATATGGTGACGTGGACCTCAGCAACAAAATGAATGAGATGAAAACCTTCAATAGTCCAAATCTAAAGGATGGAAGATTTGTCAGCCAGCCTGGGCAGCCCACTCCTTATGCCACCACTCAACTCATCCAGTCAAATATCAGCAATAATGTTAACAATGGCAGCGGGGATACGAATGAGAAACACTGGAAACCCTCTGTTCAGCAAAAGCAAGAGGTTCCACCCATACAGTACAACATTATGGAGCAAAACAAATTAAACAAAGGTGAAGAGCTTTTAGCTTGTTTCTCCTCTTTAGGCATCAGAGGAGCTTTGACCTTCTGGTGCTGGGAGTCTAAAGCTTTCAGGTTCAGCAATTACAGGCTTCTGTGGTGCTTTTAGACTTCTGCCTCTTTAGATTTAGAAATCCACAGCTAGCAGTGTCAGAAAGTTAATTAGCACCACAATAACCTTCAGATATTGAATTTATTGAAAAAAAATAACAAGCTGTATCTTTAGAGAAGAGTTAAATAAAATACATTTCCTATGGATATGAGATTAATTTAAATTTAATAGTAGTTAGGGGATTGGTTAGGACAGAGGCCAGATATTTTATTCATAAGCCAGATGCATGGTAGTCACATTATACTCTACCTTAAATTTTAAATAGGTCAACTCACTCTTCCCAGTCGTGGATGGAGACTAATTAAATCTACATGTTCGTGTAAACGAATAAAATTTTGCATATCAAACTCTGCAAAATTGTATTGTGTTGTACACTGGGGACACAAATGGAGTGATCCAATTCATTTTAGACTTGTTCCTAGGAAGCCTTCAATTCCTATATTGAGAGGCAATGCTACTGTACACAATTTTGGAAACTAAATTCCTGTGTTACCCTGACTGAAGTCTGTGGATGCAGAAGCTAAAAATAAATTGATTTCGGTGTTAACGGGAAACATCAGAATGTGATTTGTGTCCTTGAGGGCATGTTTCTTTAATATACTGTGTGGGAGTTGGAAGAAATAGGTGTGTGATTTCTTGCTAGTCCTCCAGGCTACCATGCAACCTCTTTTAATAACCTGATTTGCAAAACAGTATCCCTAGGAACTGGACCCATTCTAACTTGGAACTTTTTGCATGGATTGTTGTAACTCAAATGATCACATAATAATAAGTGCTCCAGTAAAAAGAAACGTTTCATTACAGGAATGTTGATCTATCTACTGGACCCATCTACTCACAGAGGAGTTCAAAGGGCAATATAAAATGTGACACCTTCCCTTGACATAAACATGCCAAATGAAAATTCAAATTTTTTGGCTCCTTACTGGAGGGTGAAAGCTGTATTTTTTTTGTAATTGTTTTCTTTCATGAAGTGTGTATTACATATCTGCTTGGGAATTATAACATGTTTGATTTTTGTGCGCTGGAAGACACTGCATCTTTCAAATTGTGTATATTACAGCTGCATATTTTCTAATATATTGTAGTGTGGAAAGGCCCCCTTAAAGCATTGTCTGCTGACAGTCATATATACATATTTCAGAGTGCTGATTTACTGTTTATCCTCTGTGTAAACATATATGGTATGTAGGGCTACAGCATGGTCTGTGGAATGCAACTAGGCTGAGAAGCTATTACGGAATACACTCTGGTGTGGAATTTATCATTTTGCTCTTTTTCCCATGCTTACATTATCACAAACATCTCTGCAGCAGATGGGGACTGAATTCTTAGTTTTCTACATTTTGTTTTTGATTTTCCTTTTATGAGTCAATATTCCGATCTTGGTTTTCTCATTTCCTAAGTCAGTGTTGTCTTGCTGCTTATTATACCTATAGCTTTTGTGGTGGTAAATGACCATTTTGATGAGTTACATGCTGTGCATCATTGTCTCTCCTGTATGACCAGTGGTTCTGTTTATGATGCAGTTTTGTTTGCTGTATGAAGAGTAACTCAGCTCCTTTCTGTTCTCATGAAAGTATTGTTCTGCCAGATGAGTATTTTACCTCTGATAAAGTTTTACAGATCTGGTTGCCAAATCTAGATTTAAAAGTAATACATGTATATCAGGTGCTTTGGAACTGGAGAAGAAAATTATGGTAATAGCCATTAGTGAAAGAGGCCCTGCCTGTAGAAGCTGCGTGATCCAGTGTAAATAGAAATCTTCTTGGAGCCAGCAAACCTGAAACAAAGATCTCTTCTGTTGTAAACCAAATTCAGTGGAGCTCCTTTGCTGCTCCAGCAGATCATTGAGCCCTTGTCATGCAGGACTGACTCCTATGTGGGTTTGTCACCTTTGAAATACAAAAAGTAGCAACTACAGTCCATTGGTTGCCTTGTATGCATAAATTAGGCAGAAACCATGGAAAATTAATCAAGGTGACAGCGTATTTGTATGCAAAATGCTCACACAGGTCATGTGTGTGTGTGTATATATACGTATATATATATTTTCCCATTGAAACTTAATTGTTGCAGAGGCTTTGTGAAAACCCCATACATAGGATTTCATTTTGCTTCATTTTAGCTGAGAGGCTACTAAATTCCCAGGATTTTCCTTAAGCTTACAATTAGAGACAAGATAAAAATAAAACACGATTTTAGGGTGATTTTTTTCTTTCAAAAACGAATTTGTTTCTTCCTCAGGAGATCTTGCTTTGTGTTATAAACCAGGTATATGGATGTGTTTCTGAAGGGTAGCATTAACTGTACTATTTAAACTTGCAGATTACCGAGTAAATGACAACATCGCTCCAACTATTCCATACAACCAGTCGTACGACCAGAATACAGGTGGTTCCTACAACAGCTCAGACAGAGGCAGTAGTACATCTGGTGAGTATTTACAGTGTTTGCCAAACCTTAGGCTTTGTGGGGTTTGAACACTGTAGCCATGGTTAGCACTGTTTACTGGACTTAGAGAGGAATCCAGTGACAGTAGAACAGCACGGGAATGTTAAACAACACAAAAACAGGCCCAATAGGTGCCTGTATTTCTATTACATCACCATGATTGTTTAGTGTCATCTAAATGTTGATTAAGTAATTGATTGTCCAGAATAATGAAAGTCATGAAATCAAATAGAAGTTGGATTTCCTAATATTAATACCCTACTGGTTAACGTTATGGTCTCCAGATGAACAACTCATAGAAATTCCTTTTCAACTGCCACAAAAAAAAAAAAAAAGACAGAGGATTTTGATTTATAATTTATGTATTACCTTCCTGGTACTTTACTGGGGTTTTTTTCCATCTCTTGGGTCTGCTTACCCAAGACAACCTGATTCGTGAACAGGCTTAAAATACCAGAGCACTTAAGTGATATGTAACAGAACTGCTTCAAGTTATATAAATGAAAAAAAAAATATAAATGAATGAAAAAAAAAAAATTAAACATACATTTTTAAGTAAAAAAAATTTATAGAGTTTAGTCACTATATGTCAAAATTGTTCTTGGTACATCATTCAGATGTAGACAGATAATTAAAGTTAAATTTTGTTTGTCATTGGCATCTCCTATACAAACTCTCTAAATATGCTTTGTAAAAATCTTGAAACAAGACAGCTTTTTGTGCTGGAGAATGCTGACCAGAGCACTGAAATTACACTCTGTGCTTTGGAACCACAGAATATGGCTTAATTCAAAAGTTACTTTTTACCATCGTGGTATAACCTGTTCACTTTCAGGTTTGATATGTAGTAGAGGTATATGAAATATTCAGAGCTAAACAGAAACTACGCATAGGCTTGGTTTGGGGCTTTACTGTAACTCTGAGACTATGTTTATTTACATCAAACCAATTATAGGGTGAGTTATGGTCACAGTCACTAGTGCCCTGGACTTCACTAATCAGGACGAGGACTCTTCACGTTCTGTTCTGCTGTTGCCTTTGATAGTCCAGTTGCCTCCATCCTAACCTGTGCTCCATCTCAGCTGGTGCTGACTGAGGCACGGCAGAGACATAAATGTGTTGCTGAGCCTACTTTGCCTCTGGATGGCCTGAATTCTGTGGCTGGAGTGAGATAAGCACAGCTCCTGGTTCTCCCAGCTGCTCAGGGCTGTTACTCTGGGAGGCAGCCTTTTGCCTGTCTCCAGGTCTACAAAATCCGGGTGAGGTACTGAGGTGATGCTCAGTGATGTTGAGACTTGAAATTCATAATGGAACCTCTCAGGGGTATGAACCCATGCAAATTACAAATGAGAAGGTGGTAATCTCCATGCTGACACCTATTAGGGTTATTCATAACTCTAACAATTTATAGTCCTATACCAAGGACTCCAGCAGGAATGAAGCAAGGTGAGCGGAGTAATACATTAGTTGTGCTGAACCTGGTGTATATCATGGTGCTTAGGGTAGAGAATGCAGATGATGGTCACCTTGGGATAGCCAAGGTCTTGCTTGTCATACTGAGATACCAGAAAAATAATTGCATGTAGCTGAAACACGTGTATCTTGCAGCAAATGTGGGACAATAATAAGCAAAACTACTGTCCATAAGAATGGAAAATCTGAGACAGCAGAAGTGAGAAAAATAAGCTTCCTAAATCTCACTGCATGTAATGCTTAACTATGGGAATATAAAATTATGCTTCTGTTTATGAGAGAAATGTGACTTTAGTCAAAAGTAGTGACTTTATCTGCAATAGTGACTTTATTTACAATAAAGGAGCATCAATAACAAAGAAGATTAAAATACATACCAAGGAACAATGGTTGAGTCGGTTCTCATCATAGCTATGTCCAAACTTTAAATTCCAGATCACCTGAATAATTGGTCTTATTCAGTTATTTGAACTGTTAAAACTGTCTTGTTTTATTATGAGCTGTAATTTTCCAGTAATAGTAGTTGAAAACATTTGTGGAATATTTCATCGATCTTTCTTTTTCTTTCTGTTATTTTAGTTCTTCCAGCAATTATTTTCAACTGCACCTGCCATTTAGACCAAAAGTGGTAATTTCATTGTGCCTAAAATGTTTCGGTGGACAAGTACAAATTACATATATTCAGTGACTTAATGCAACAGTGGAACTTTAATAGATCATATCTGTATCATATTGTATTTTAGGTTCTGGCAATTAAATAGCATAAAGGCACTTGAGAAAATATGTCTACAGCTCATTTGTTTTAGATGATAATCTATGGTGTAATTAATAGAAGTAAGAAGCTCACTCTTAATGACATTGCTTGTAAAATTCATTTATGGTTTTATTGCATTTTGACTATGTATTAACAATTAAAGTTTTGTATCCCATGTGCTTTCCTCCATGTTATGTAAAGCTTCTGGTTAAATTCAACTCCTTAAAATGTAGACTAATTCTACAAAGAAGCTACAAGTGCAAATTGGTGTAAAAAGCAGGAATGCCAATTTGCTGCAATATCAGCACAACAGTAAATTCCCAGAGAACAGAAGAGCATCTGCGAGGACTGCAGCTATTTTGTTTTTCATAGCTACTGCTGAGAAGTGACTTAAAAGCATTACAAATATGTGCTGTGTTTTTATTCACAGGGAGTCAAGGGCACAAGAAAGGTGCTCGGACCCCAAAGGCTCCCAAGCAAGCTGGGATGAACTGGGCAGATCTTCTTCCACCCCCTCCAGCACATCCACCTCCCCATAGCAATAGTGAAGATTACAGTCTTTCAGTGGATGAAAGGTAAGAAAGATGAAGACATCATCCATTTCTCACTCTAGTCACTGGTAAATTGAACTGTGATTTGCCCTACAAGCTGGCAGTGAGACCTTCCTTCAGCACCATTCTGGTGCTGCTCATCTAGCTGTAGTGTGGCTATTTAGAGAGCACTTAATAACAGCGATGTACCTTCACTCAGTACATCCTTACTAAGCTGTTTTCAAGAGCACATAGACCAATGATTTGTTTCTGGGCTATTGATACATGTATCAGATGTGCTAATTACACAGTACAAATTTAAGTCCTTATTTTCTTAAAAAATTAATTTTAGCTATGATCAAGAAATTCCTTGTCCTGTCCCACCCGCAAGGATGTATCTGCAGCAGGATGAGCTAGAGGAAGAGGAAGAAGATGAGCGAGGTCCTACTCCACCTGTCCGAGGAGCAGCTTCCTCTCCAGCCGCTGTCTCCTATAGCCATCAGTCAACTGCCACTCTCACCCCCTCTCCCCAGGAAGAACTCCAGCCCATGTTACAGGACTGTCAGGAGGATCTGGGACACACACAACACCAACCTGACCGGAGGTGAATGCAAATGTAGCAAGAGAGATATGACAAGTCATCGTAGCCCCACTGAAAATTCCTGTTGAATTCAGTGAGGCCAAGATTTTCCCGAGGATATTTATTCTGTTAATATTAACTTCTAATCCAGGATTCTAGACCTGTTTTAACCTAAGAAAAAGTTAATGAAGTTGGTTTATTATTACACCACAGAAAGAAGAATGGTATATCACTTTACGGTATGCACGATGCTGACATAAGTTAAATTCACAGTCATCAGGGTATTAAAGTGGTATCGTTAACACAGCTTACCATATAATTACAGTTCCATTGTTTCCAATAGATTTACTGCATTATTACCATAAAATAGCATGCATTATTTCACAGTAACTGTGCAATTAACTTGTCACCAATGTGTATGAATATATATAAATATATAATTTATATAACCTATAGATTTTCCTCCTCTCATAAATCCTAATACAGCAAATTACTGCTTGCAAAATTTTCTTAACATTTTCATCTACCCTTATTTAAAGGAATGACCAACATTAATAAAGATAGATATTTGTTACAGCGAAATCTTATTTCTTTTCTGAGTTGCTTTTAGTACAAAGTGTTTTGCATACACACTCTAACAGCTTCTCTTCCATAAAACAGGGAGTTCTGAGTGAGACTTTTTATGTACGATGCTTACTTGTCTTGCATTTTGTTAGAAAGGCACAGCTATTCCATTCCAAATTATGCTGCTTTTATTATTTTTTCTTCAGTGATTTGTGCATATTGTTTGTTACCAGAAATATATATAAACTTATCTGCAATATTTTAGCCATACTTTCTGGTTTTAGTGAAATTCAGGCCTATTATGATTATATTAATTTGGTCTTACTGAATAGACTGTAGAACTTTGATTTTATTAATATAGCTTACTGGACATTTAGGGATGTTTTTTCCAGAATGTCTCTTTGAAAAATTAGTTCATCTTCATGGATTCCTTTTTATAAAGTAAGCTGTAGTTATGACTCTTTTTTGAAGGGGCCTATATCTGGCTAAACGTTTGCTCCTCACTTTTACTTTTATCTGCCTTGGTTTGTTTTCTTTTCTCTTTATGGTAACACTTCTTGTACTGTGTATTTTTTCCTCTATCTTCCTGAGTCTTTAAAATCACTCTATTTAGTAGTGGGTGGCTAATAATATTTTCCTGTAATTTCCATTGGCCCTGATGTGTTGGTCCACAGAAGCGTTCCTTTTGATCCCTTAAGTTTTCTGGATTATTTAGAGGTTAAACTAGCTAGTCACCATAAATGTCATCAAACATAGTGGCAGCAGTAGCTGGAAGGATGTTCCAGTTTAATTTTCTAAGGCATACAACTTACTCATTTTGTGGACTGGAAAAATAAAACGCGTATTTATTTTGTTCTTCCTACAATGGTTAAGTCTAGATTTGCTGAAAGTCTTAGAATTGTTAGTGACTAAATGTACCTTTTCTGTATTTTTTCAAACGTTTCTTTTGTTTTTGCCTTATCCATCTCATCAGTTGAAAAATATACATATAATTCTATTTAGTTGATTTTTAAGGCTTGTCTGACTACCTGTTCCATCTAATGGCATTGATATGCCCCATGGCTGCTGTTCAGAAGTTGGGTGTGCTGTACTCAACAGCCGTAGCCCGTTCTGGAAGCAGGGGAGGGGGTCTATTTTGAGTATGGTGTGACAATACTTTAGAATTAAGGATACATTCCAAGTAGTGCCTCTCTGTATAGATTTAGGGAGGGTTGTAAATGGTGGTTTTATAGTAAAACTAATGTCTAAAATACTGTTTGTCATATTTTTATTAGCTTTACTTGTAGTTCTGCTGAATATTATCTCGATTTCTGATGATAATCAGGTATCTAGAATAGGATTCTGCTGGAGATGGTGTACTGTAATATTTCTGGCCAGCTTGCTTGAAATATAGCATTGAAGTAGCAATCTGTGCTCTGGAAGAGTCAAAAGGGATAGAAAAATACTAAAGATTTAATGGGGTAGAAGGTGATATCAATGTTAAAGCGAGAGCTAACATAGGAGACAGTGTCACTGTTAAAGTGAGAACCACTGAATCAGATAAAGTGAAAGAAGTATTTTTAATTCTGTATGCCCATGAACCAGCTGCTCTCAATTAGCCTATCCTTAAAGGTTGTCAGCCAAGCTATATTTCCAAGAACCCTAATGTATTTTGTAACCAGTTGCCTGTCTTCTACTACCAAAGCCTAGAGTATAGGAAGACCAGCAAATATATCACAAGGGCAATGGTCACAAGAGTTTTATTTTGGGGGGGGGGGGTTAATTAAAAAAATTGTTGTGCAAGGTCTCTAGTCAAAGCAGATAGAGATTCCCAGGTAGCAGTGGTTTCTGGGATTTGGAGTTGAGGGAGTGGTGTTACTACATGATTATTGTTTATATATCCCTACCTGATCTTTTCTTCATTCTGTTCAATACTTAATACAGCAAGTGAAAAACAGTGGCTAGATGTTGTAGTCCAGAGAGGTTCCAACTTGCTCTTGGCCATAATATTAGATTTTTCCTTGCTAATACTTCCTTCCAAAATTAGTATGTATTCCCATTTATTAAAATAAATTTAAAAATAATGCATGTCCCCCCACAAAAAAAGAAAATATTTAATTTGCGAGAGTCACCATTTCTTAATGAGATAATAAGAAAGCAAAATTGACAAAGAGAAATTTTTTCAAAGCAGACTGCAATAGAAATTCCTGGTGAGCAAAGCCAACAGTACAGCCATTACTGCAGAAAGTATGTTTTCCTGTAAGACAAATGGCAATTAAAGAGCATGTCTGTGGCCATGTGACTAACTGTTGACAGTGTTGCTACCTGAGACTTCTGAGTGAAATATTAACTACTTGAGCATTGGTCTAATGATATCTAATACTTTACCTCTTTAAGCTGGAGACACCATTACTGACAAATTAAGATCAAAATTAACCTGTATGTCTGTATACATTTTGGTATCCCTAATGCATAGAACTAACATTAAAGTAGAGAATTCTTTTTTATTTTATCATGTAGTCCAATTTAAAAAATAATGAAATAGCAATCTCTCTTTTCTTATCTTTTTGAATCACTGGGGTGGGTGGAGGGAAGATAATGGTCATAGAGCAATCTCCTTGGATAGATGCATCTGTTGACATGGATAGTTTCAAGCTAATAGAGCAATATAGAGGCATTTCTTTTGCTGATATTCAAGGGTGCACAAGTAATTTTTTTATAGTCACATGCTCTGTAACCACCTCTTTGTATAAAGCTGTACATGTACTGCTTTAGGGAAATTGAACAGCTTTATGCAAGATAAGCCCATTTTCATTAAAATCAATAAGGGAACCATATTAAAAAATTTCCAACTACATAGCTATCAGTTTTGATTTACAACAAAAATAAAAACTATAAAAGCAAAACAACCCTGAACCTTTCAGATATAAATTCTGTTGATTTAAAAAGGCAAGCCAAGCTCGTTGGGAAATAAACAAAGTATTTTCAACAGTCTACTATTTCCTCTCTGTTGTGTGACTTCAATTTTCACCCTTGTATTTTAATGCAGACGTCAACCTGTGAGTCCTCCACCCCCTCCAAGGCCCATCTCCCCACCACATACCTATGGATACATCTCAGGGCCCTTGGTCTCTGATATGGATACTGATGCCCCAGAAGAGGAGGAGGATGAGGCTGACATAGAGGT
This sequence comes from Calyptomena viridis, assembly GCA_013390005.1. Taxonomy (NCBI): domain Eukaryota; kingdom Metazoa; phylum Chordata; class Aves; order Passeriformes; family Eurylaimidae; genus Calyptomena; species Calyptomena viridis. The sequence continues at coordinate 48,437 of WEIV01021011.1, forward strand.
TGCCAAGATGCAGAACAGGAGGCTCCTTTTGCGTGGCCTTGAACAGACCCCTGCCTCCAGCGTCGGGGATTTGGAGAGCTCTGTAACAGGGTCCATGATCAATGGCTGGGGTTCAGCCTCTGAGGAAGATAACATCTCAAGTGGGCGGTCAAGCGTTAGCTCTTCTGACGGATCGTTTTTTACGGATGCAGATTTTGCACAGGCTGTTGCAGCAGCTGCAGAATACGCTGGTCTGAAAGTAGCCAGACGTCAAATGCACGATGCAGCAGGAGGTGAGTTTTCCTCTATTTGATGGGAGAAGAAAAAAAGTGGCCATTGGGAAATGAATCTACCCAGAGATGCTTTCTGAATTCCTGTTGTTAGAATGTTTAGAAATTCAGGTATGGAGTCTGTGCGTTTTACGGTAGTGGAAGAGACAGAAAAAGAGGTTTAGTAAAACAGTTCAAACAAGTTGCTGCTCTACACTGTTTTTCGTAAGTAGTTCCTTATCTTTTGGTCTCATTGATTATTGACAAACCTCAACCCTGCTTTGTGGATTTGCACTCAGAACTGAATGAGGAAAAACAGGAAAAAAAAACAAAAAAAGGATTACAGAATTCTGTCGTGTCCTAGTGCAAAGTTCCCAGTATTTTCAGTCACTCTTCATGAGAAGATTTAATCCCTCTGTATTGAAATGTCCAATAAATAGTAAATCTATTTTTTCAAATCCTCAGTTTTAAAAAGAAAAAAATTTTTTTTTTTTTTGAGGAAACCTGTTCAACCTCCTACTGCTATATTATTGAGATGAACTGTCTTTGTGTTGGTTTCGTGATTTGATAGCTGTTGTGAGTTGCAGTTTGGATTATAGATGGTGCATATGCAGGAGGGCCTTATGCCTTATGTTTTTTCTTTCTCCTAAATTACCATTGGACATATGAAATATGATGTTTGAAATATAATATACTCCATACTAGTAACACTGGATATATACAGGTAATCAGTAACCTTACTAGACCAAATGGATATTGTTATAGTTAAGCTAAGAAATAAGAATATGGCAGGCTGGGATGCTGATTTCAGGCAGATCCACGAATGCTTTGACAATCGAGCCTATTAAGCTACCAGACCTGGCAAAGAGGTACTCTGTCACAACTGTGTCCACCCTGACTTCACAGATTTTCAACCTTCCTCCCATTTCTGATATTCTCTCCCATTTAACAGTCCTTTGTTCCATTTCAACACAGCTGTTCATCATGAAGAGTGAGAGGGGAGGTAATTTAGTAATTCTGGATGAAATCCTGGCCGACTGAAATAGGTGGCAAAACTCCCATTCCTACCCACAGGGCCAGGATTTTATCCATTTAGTACATATAAATTCATATAAATATGTGCGTAGATTTAATATATTTAGAAAAGATCTTTTTATATCCAGTTGCTAATAATTTTGTAACAGTTAAATTCATGTCATGCAGTGATTTCTATATATTGATATTACCTGTGCCTGACTACACTTCCTAAAACTGTGACACTTCTTATCTGCAAATAAGCTGTGATAAAATGCCAGTCATACAGCCCCAGTGGGCTCCTGATAATTCACTCAGGGCAGCGGAGGGGCTTCTGTATCTGAGATCTGCTGGTGACTTGCTCTGCTTGTGGCACGTGTGACCTTGCATGGCCCGAGCTAGGGGAGGTGAAACCTGTCTTGGAAGAGAAACCTTTTGCAGTTTTTGGAACGTTTCAGGGCAGGAATCCTGCTTGTGCTTGCCTGCCAATACAGTTCATGTTCCTGGGGCAGGAACTACCAGCTGGATAATTTCTGTGCAACTAAGCCAGCCTGCCTACTGATAGGATAGCAAAGGCTTTGATTTAGTTACAGCTCACTCTAAAACTTGGATGAGTTTTATTATTGTTCCAGCAGTGTCTTTTTAGGTTTTGTATAGCTAAGTCATTTTGGTGTGAAAAAAATTCAAAGTATGAAAGGTCTTGTTTTAGGTAAGAAAAATAATATTGTTCTGTAACCATTTCCAGGCCGTAGACATTTTCATGCATCACACTGTCCTAGACCCACCAGCCCTGTATCTACTGACAGCAACATGAGTGCTGTTGTAATACAGAAAGTCCGACCTGCCAAAAAGCAAAAACACCAGCCAGGACATCTGCGCAGAGAAGTCTACACAGATGGTGAGTCCACTGAAACGGGTGAAAACATCAGTGAACCTTCCTTTTCAGCACATGTGTGTGGAATTTTTCCACAGAGATAACATTATGGTTCAGAATTCAGTGATTTGTGTTTCCTGTTGCTAAACAGGCTGAGCAGATTAATCATTTTAAATGCCAGAGTTCCTTAATACTGTACATTGATGCTTCCACTCCAGAGCCCTGCACCTGTTTTCCGTAGTGTCCTAATCGGCTAATTACTGTCATTATTTAGGAGCCCAGATAGCATAAAAAGTACAGTCATTGAGAATAATGTGTGGTTAGGACTAAAATCTTCATTCACGTGACTGACTATTAAAACCTTCAGAATGTATCTTTTCCTGAAAAAGAACAATTCACCATTCCAATGGTGGACAACGCAAATCAATGAATTGTAATCCTGGCCACAGCATTGTTGCAAGCAGTTTCTTTGTGAGTAAAAGCAAAATCTAATCATCTTCTCTCGTGCCTTCACACACAATATCAACTCTTGCTGAAAAGGTAGTGCTTGTATTCTCTTGGGGGTGTAGGAAGATAATGCAAACATTGTGATGTTGTCTAGAGAGAGCCTTTAATGAAAATGCCTCAGGTGGTGCAGCTTTTATTAAAGCACTACCTTCCAGTTTTATAAAACAACCCGCAGGCTTTGTTGGAAATTCATGTAAGATAAATTCTCCAAGACTTAACCTATCTTGTCAAGTTAGCTGAATTTGCTAACACTAGGGGGAGGGGAAAGAAGGGCATCACTCCCCACCTCCTGGTTCTCTGCAACAACAATCTGATTAGGACTTTCATTACTGGTCTGAAATTTTTCAAAGAGGGGCATCATTTGCCATTATCATATGAAAGCCTAATATTATAGATCCTTATCCAGGGTTACAAGAAGGGAGTTTTGAACCACTTCTCCCTCCGATTCCTGCCACTCGACGAAAAAATTTAATACAAAGCTCAAAGCAGGATGAGCAGAAGTAATTTAGCAATGAGTGGTTGTCCGTGCTATTATCTGTACTTTATTCTGAGTATTTTCTCTCAGTAGCATCTATCTGATATTAGGCTGCGTTAAATACTGGCATGACACAGTGCACCTGGGCCTCTTGGCTTATGCCCAGGCCCCTTCTGTCAGCAAAACTGAGCTGTTGGAATATTATCTGATTTCAGGAGGTTATTACAGTGGTTTTGTGCGTTTGCCACTGTGAAAGCACAACACAAGGTGTAAATCCCAAAACTGTACCAGAAATATTACGTTTATGAGAGCCTTGTAATGGCGTTTCACAAGATTTTATTGACGTTTTATCAGCTTTTATTCTCGTGAAGAGAATGCTCTTAACTGAATAATTGGCAGAGCATCAAGCCTCAATACAAACACAACAGCTAGAACATCAGAAATAAAATCTGGACAGGAGTTTTATGTGGCCATTTGCTTCTAACACAGGAATAAATAAAAGGTAGGCCTGTATTTGATGTATTTTTGTGAAAGTAGTTATATGGAGTTAAATCATAGAGCATTGTCATTAGATATTGTAATAGATTTGACATTCATGATCAATATTTGTTTTGTGCTATGTAGCACCTGCTTACTTCAGCATATTTCCTAATTAGATAAGAATTTCCACTAACCTCTTTAGAGTGCAATACAGTGTGGTCATTCAGGGAGTAGCAAATTATGGCTTTAATTTCTGAGATCTAATAAAACCCAGTTCAAAGGTTGAAGGGATTGTTTGGGTTTGATTTTTTTTTTAATTATTACTTTTTTCCCCTCAGTCTATTTACATAAGCATATTTGGAACTTTGCTGTAGATTCTAACAATTCATTGTAATAGCCACATCTAGTGTATCATGTCCTTTTAGAATTAGCTATAACATCTACTAATTGCTTTTTCTTAAGTAGAGAATAGTGATATGGATGCCTGAATGAAACATCTAAGCACCATTGACCTTTCCCAGATATACTTAGATTTTTCTATTGGCTTGATGTCACAATATTATTTATCATTTTTATAAAGTGCCTGGTACAACTTTTTTTTTTTTCCTTCTAGTGGGTGAATATACATGTTTGTATTAGAGGCAAAAATAGCAGATATTCTGAATTCAAGAATTTATTGGTGGCTAGAAGCATTCAATAAGCACTAAGAGGAGAAAAATAGATTGTTTCATTACTTTCTCAGCCTTTAAAATGGAATTTACTTTCATGCAGAAAGAATTTTCTGCTGTTCCCAAATTACCTGAATTAGTATTTGCTAGTATTTGCTAGCAGTTTCATGAAATACTGGTGTAATGAAGAATTCAAATTATTAGTTGACATAAAGGATATATAAATAAATGTTTGCATGAATGGTCAAAAATATCAAGAGTATTATCAGCAACAATAAATGTAAGTTTTAAAAAATGTTCTGATTTTTTTCTCTTTGTACAGCAAGATCTATAAAAGAGAGTGGTATTTCTGAAGGTGTGTTTGTTACTAATGTAGCAGTAAAAGGTCTATATAGTAGAGGAGGGTGCTCTGTGATCTACTCTGGATTGTACAAATAGTACCAACTTTGTATTTTCTGTGAGCATTAGTTCAAATCTGTTGCTACTTTATGTGAAACAGGATTTCAGCTCGATTGTTTTGTTCCTTGCCAGTCATCCAGGCAGTGAAACGTTCTTCATATTTGTTGCTAAAAATCATTGCTCAGTAGGTGGTAAGGATTAAAATGTATGAATTTTTAATTGCTCTTCATCTAGCCTTTTAAGAGAGTTTACTAAGAGTGCATTACGTGAACCAACTAGCAGATGGATCCTCCTTCTCAACCTTATCTGACCTACTTACATATTTAATTTAAGAAACCAAACTTTAAAAGAATATGTTTGTTTTTTCTAGAGATATATATATGAAAGTCTCTTCTGAACTATCTTGAACTGATTTATTATTAGTTACAAGCCCTCAAAATACTAAGCATTTATCTAAAAATGATAAAAGTACTTTGCTATTGTTTCGGTTTAGTACATCTTTCAATGGAAATTATGCCATTGACAGTTCACATGAGATTTTAAATCCTGATTCTTTTTTAAGTCTCTAAGTGACAAAAAATACTTAACATTTTCACAACTAACTGGTTGAGACTGTAACTGAGTTATTTATCTGTGTTATCGTTGACATGACATGAGGGCAGCTGAATTTCTCACAAAAAGCAATTGAACATCTGCCAAATATTCCTCAAATTTTCGCTTGGAAATGTTAAACCATTACTCATGCCAACATCATTGGTACTTTTGTCTCCCTCTGCCTGTGCAGAACAAAAAGATCTACTCTGTACAAAAAAAATTCAGCAAGGTAGAAAATAAGTAGGAATGCATTTCTTAGCTCTGCTAGAAATCGGCTTGTTATTGAATGATAATAATTTTCAGATCACTGCCCTTTTCTCAGTCCTTACTTTTGTGTCCATTGTAAGATATTTTTAAATACTAATTTGGTTACTGAGGAAGGTTTTGTGGAGTGAAAATCGTTTTGATAATTATGTAAATGTACATAAAGGGAAAAAAAGGCAACAACCCACTGCTTTTATACATCATATTGGGTTTTGCTGTATCTCTTTGTTCATCTAATAATTGTCTGACCCATATTTCTTGAAATACAAAGCAGGAAAATAACTTCTGTACGTGAATAATATTAGCTCAGATTAAAATGTGTCTAGGAACCTTAAATGCTGTTAAAGCTTTTTTTAAGTCAGGAACAGTCTTGGGGTTTGAAGGCCTGCATAAACATGTGGTAGAAAAAAATTCACTTTGTGTCTTATAGAGTCGTAGAATGGCTTGGGTTGGAAGGAACCTTAAAGATCATCTAGTTCCAAATTTGTGCTATGATCAGAGACACCTTCCACTAGACCAGGTTGCTCAGAGCCCCATCCAGTCTAGCCTTGAACACTTCCATGGATTTTCTCCAATATCGCATCAAATTTATAACTCTGCTGTTTTCTTCAGGGCACAACAGTAGAAATACTACAGCCTTGTAAGAGTTTAAAAGAGAGAATTGCCTAATAAGGCCTCATTTGTCACTACTGACAAATCATCTTTTTGTGCTTATTTGTGGTTTCTCTGTTTCAGCGTCAAACTAATTAAGCAGATTCTTTTTCCTCAATGGTGTTCTGCTTATTCCATGTCCCTGTATATGTTCTCATTTAGAAAATTATCATCACTCCTTTCAAAAGACATATCTGGAAGGTTTCTCCTGTAGATTGCACTATGAAATAGCATCCATTAATTGTTTAAGTTATGTGAGAAGCAGTATAACAGCAATCCATGACATGAATGAAACATGTGAGCACAGCTGACCTTTAACAAATACTTCTGAGTTCCTGATATTGGTTTGATGTTGCTTTGTGATTTATTTTTTATTCCTTACAATGGAAGCTTCCATTTTGCTTTTAATAAGAAGTGTGCCAGTTTGTACTCGAGGAGGCAGATTGAATCTGGATTTTCTCTGTGATCTGAGCTGTTAAAATAAATACCACAGGGGTGTAATAGTGTTGACCTCTGAAAAGAGTTTTTTTTCCCTCTGTAAAAGGTTTCTTCTCAGCGAGAAGTACTATGTTATAATGAAGATTTTTATAGTTTCCCTGCAGGTTGCAAAAATGTTCTTGAAAGAGAATATCACTTTTCTTTACTTATTACTGTACCATAGAGCTACTGCTGGTTTATGAAACTTTTTATATCAATACATCTTTCCTTTCCATAGTCAAGATTTAACACCACTTTGTTCATTGCCCTGTTTGGCTAGATAGGATTCTTGAATAAAGTAGTTTGTTCCTAGCTGTATTTTATAGGCTACATGAAAGATGCTGTTCCTTCCCTTTGGTATTCAGCCAGCGCACTGCCTTGCCACATCAGTTGGACACTGTCTCCAAGGGTGTCTGAAAAGGCTGATGCTAAGTACCTACACTCCCTTTACATCAGCAAGCTCAACAGAATGGCTATTCAGTGCTCTGGTAACTTTATAATAGAGACAGTGAATGGGCCATGTGAGGCACAAGATATTGCATGAACATCTGCAGTTCCAGAAGCCTGCACTTCTGAATTTGAGTATCTTTGTCCACTTCTGAATCAGTGTGCCCTGTCTGGACAGAAGACTTATTGTGAGAAGAAAGTTTTCCCCAGAAAGTATTGTTTGAATCTCCATAGGATGATGCAGTTTGTCTTATTTTTTAAATTTTTCCAAGTTCTCTAATCACTACAAGTGTTCTGCAAGAGATGGGGACCATCAATATCCCCAGCCTGGCTTTGAAGGAATAGTTCTTGTGCTCGATAAGCTTTGGTGTAGATTTTTTTTTTTTTGGTGTAGATTTTATGGTCATATGCAGTGGGCTTTCAGAGTACGTGTTACACACAACTCTGAGGTCTGACCAAGACTTTATGCAAATTTTCATGTAGTTGTTGAGTTGTAGAAGGTTATATATGTCTCCAGTCCAACATTTTTGGCAGCAGGTATTGACACTTATGAACTCATGGCTGTGAAGCCTTGTGATCCAGAAATCCAGATTTGCATCTGTGAGGATGGGCAACCTGGTGAAAGTGGCCTGGTTTGCTCTTCGGTGGCAGGACCTCACAAGGCATTTTTAGAGGAGGTAGTCTGAATGCTACTCTGATGGCAGGAATTACAGAGTTTCAGTGCTAAGGTTGTGTGCTGAATGAAGGTTACCTCTCTCAACCATGTCTAAGCAGTTATGGATAACAAACGAATGCAACCAATTCTGTGCTTTCTTGCCAAAATATGTTGTATTTAATATCTTACTGAATCAGAAGTTGGGTCTCCATTTCAGTTTTGTCTTCCTCAGATAGACAAGTCTGTCCCATTGCCCAGAGATCTGCCTTCTTATGTCTTACTCTATATATTTCCCCTGCCATACATGAAATTGTTTTCATAGAATCATAAAATACCCTGAGTTGGAAGGGATCCACAAGGATCATCAAAGTCCAGCTCTTGGCCTTGCACAGGAGACTCCTAAGTATCCCACCATATGCCTGAAAGCATCATCCAAGTGCATCTTAAACTCTGTCAAGCTTGGTGCTGTGACCACTGTCCTGGGGAGCCTGTTCAGTACCCAACCACCCTCTGGGTGAAGAACATTTTTCTAGTATCTAACCTAATGGATTTAGTACCTCATTTAAATAATAATTTAAAAAAAGAAGTTTTCTAGATTGCTTGATTATTTTTTGTGGTGGGTTTTGGTGCTTTTGGTTGGTTTTTTGTTTGTCTGTTTTGTTGGGGTTTTTTAACCAAGGCAGTAGAGTTAATGCAGCAGGATATCATTTTCCTGAAGTATGCTCAACCTTATGAAATGTACTTTGTGACATCTTTCTTCCTCATCATCCCCGTCCAGACAACTGATAAAATTTCCAGTCTTGTTTAAAATATGTCAAGGATAATTGCAAGATATGTTACCAGTTTAACGTGGTGGATGGTGCCCAGTAGGCTTCCGTAGAGCACTGAATTCTGCATTGCTGCACCTTTCCACAGGGCTAGATCAAATCACTCGTGCTTTGGGTCACTGGAAAACCTCTCAAAAATGTCATCTGCCATATCTGAATTTATATGTATATTTTAGATGCCTATTTTTTCTTATTCAGGACTACTACCTTTATTCTTTGGCCCATTTTAGTTGAATTTCAGTTGAAAAATTCTCTTGAATAGACTGAGAATTAGCTGTGTGTATAGTGATGGTGTTCGAAAAACACAGCTGCTCCAAGGTTTTTGTGGAAACAGAAAGAATGAATGCACAGTATTATAAAATGCTGAAGTTACATTTTTAATGGTGCCATTATTTTTTTTTAGCACTCTCACTTGAGAATATTAACCTCAGAAACATCTCTCTCATCTCACCTTTTTCAACCTGTTATTCTCTTATATCCATGTAAATTGTTCTTACAGCTTTGTTGTGAATGGTTTTTGTATTGTTGCTTCCTTGCTTGACTTCTGTATTTTTTTCTTCACATTTTATATTCCACAGAGCACTGTTGTATTGTGGCAAACACTTTACACATTCTAGTTTTATGTCTTAATGCAGGAACAGAAAAATATAATGAAGTGAAATATGTGCTTTATAAATAGTATTTTAAAATACTCAGAATTTTAGAACCCCCTGTGCTAATTTAAGGAGACAAATTCAAAAGTCCTGTTTGTCTTTTCTTCTTTTTTGGTTCTTCCTGAGACCTTGTTACTTCCTTTGACTGATAGTGGGAGGGCTGTTTTTAATATCTCATGACATCCCCACAGACATCAAGGATATGTATGTTAGTTTAACCTATTATTTTGAAAGAAAAATGCAATAATTAGTATAGTTTATCCTTACATATGTCAGCAATGTATCTGATATGCATTCTTACACCCCAGCTAGCTTTCTTTAATGCTCACTACACTGAAGACCTCGAGCAGTTATACCACAAGCTGCTGTGTTGCTGAATGGACTTAGCAAAAATTATAAGTATCATCAAGGATATGTTAGTATGCTTAACTCTATGTTGATATCCATAACTGATATATTACTATCCAAGTGCTTAAAGTTTACTACGTTTTCATTTAATGATTTTTAAGAAAATACTACATAGTGCTTTTAAAGCTCAAGCTTCAGAAAAATACCCATCAGCAGTTTTAACAGTAACATAATACTTTTTAGGGTGGAGAGAGAAGGGCAGAAAGTAAACAGGGCATCTGTTTCTACAGTTCAAGTTAAATATTATTTCTTAATTTCACCAGTTTATGATGTAATCATATTTATAATTCTCTTTCAACTTTGTAGACTTGCCACCTCCTCCTGTGCCACCTCCAGCTATAAAATCACCAACTGCCCAGTCCAAATCCCAGCTGGAAGTGCGGCCAGTAATGTTGCCAAAACTTGCTTCTATAGAAGCAAGGACAGACAGATCTGCAGAAAGGAAAGGAGCCAGCTACAAAGGGAGGGACGGGGTGGATGGGAGACAGCATTCAGACGTGCGGACAAATTCGGGAGAGCGGCGAGAAACACAGGAGCAGCAAAACGACGGGAAACTGCGGGGAAATAAAGCACCAAAACGAGATGGCACACCAGCAAAAACTCATCTTCTTCAAGGTTATTTTGCCTGCCCTGGGTTTAATGGAGTGTTGGGTGTTGATCACAGGGAATAGGCCAGCTCTTTCCAGGTTGCTGAAGTAAAGTTAGATCTGCCGAATTGCCAACGTTTATTGTAGTTATACAGTGTTAATATGCATCACATTGCAGGTTTTTGATAGGGTAAAATGCAAATACCAGCTTATGAAACAGGTTTTTTGTCTTGGTGTCCATCATGTATTAAAGCTAATGCAAACAGAAATATTCCTTGAGAGTTGTAAGGATCAGTATCCTTGCTCCTACCATACATTTATAGTCTAGTTATATTTAATCTATCTAAAAATAACCTGATTTATAAGGGAACTGAGTGAAGTCATGAGTAGATTTGTAAGTCAGATACTTAACTTTTCAACCAAAGAATCTGCACTTGGCTCATTTTGCCTATTTGCAAAGGAGAAAAGGGCCAGAATGATACCTGGTCCTGCTTGAAAATTCAGAAAGCCCTAGTAGTTGTTAGTTAGTTTTAGATAGATAGTAATCTCTTGTACTTGGAAGTTGGCAAGATTACTAATTAATGGAACATGATTAATGGAACTTGCCAAGTGTTCACTAAGACTTTCAACACGGATTGATACAACTGCCTGGTCCTTGTTACCTAAAGGTATCCAGGGATGATATCAAGGGGAATTAGGTAGTAAGTTGGTTCAATGGACACATGAGTAAGAGTTTACTTATAGTGGATTGCTATAGAGAAAAGTTATTAGAAGGTTACCATAGAGGATGAAATTTTAAAACATGACCACTAAATGTGTTTCAGACTCAGTCTGAAAAATGCAGAGTCCAATATGTAGATAGAATGAGTTCCTTGTATCATACATATATTGTCATTTTCTTCTAGTCAGTCATATAAAAAATATACTACAAGGGCTGGGTTTTTTTATTTTCCTAGAACATGGAGCAGGGATCCTAAATTGAAATGATGTGGACAGTAATCATGAATTAGTTTTTCTGTGGTGAATGTTACCATGTAAATACTATAAATTTCCTTGAGAAAGCTTCTATAATGTTGTTATGGAAACAGTGTATTTCATATTCCTGTCAGGCATCACTTTAAACCTCACGAGAATCATAAAAAGTAAAATAAATCAACTACATGCAAAAATTTTAGGTTCATGGTATGTCTGGGCTTGTAAACATAACAATGTATGCCTTTAATTATACAGAGGACATCCTGCCATATTCTAGACCAACGTTTCCAACATCAAATAATCCTAGAGATCCCAGCTCCTCTAGCTCTATGTCATCAAGAGGATCAGGAGGCAGACAGAGGGCAGATCAAGCAAATTTAGCTCGAAGGAATGTTGCAGAAATGCAAGTACTGGGAGCATATGAACAAGGAGAAGAGGAAGAAGAAGAAGAGATGGAGGTAACTGCCATTGTAATACTGAAGATGACGAAAATAAGGCTGCTTTCTGTGTTTAGACAGATGCCAAGAAAAAAGACTTTTGAACCAGAAATATTTCTGTTCAGAAAAATTAGTTCTTTTATCCGTTAAAGTTATTCCCAATCCAAGAAAATAAACTTCAATAATTGTCAAAAACATAAAAAACATGTAATATATAGAATAATATAATTGTCACCACATTAAAACTTAAGGAGTAGAACTTTAAGAAATACAGTACTTTAAAGTGCACTTTGCATTGTCCAGATTCTTTCAGAACTGAAAATAAAGAACTAAAGCATCTAAGAACACCATGACATCGCCTTTCACATTTTTTGACAGTTTATCATTCTAGATTTTATTAGATATTCATACATGAACTTTTTTCTTCTTTTTTTCTGCCTAATGATATTAATTCAATTTAAATCCTGATTGTAGAAAGGGTGACCAACATACAGTCACACTGCAGGGCATAATTAAAAATAGTAATTGCCATTTAAAGGTAGCAAATCTCTAAGAAGTATGTAATACAAATTTTAAGTAATAAAACTTAACGTGTAATAATTTATGTCCTTTTTATTTTAATACAGGAAACAGAAAGCTGAAGACAACAACATGTACTGTAACAGGCTTTTAAAATCTAATCAGAAAAAAAAAAAATCACTTAAGATGCCTCAAGTCTGATGATGTTTGACGCCAGAAATAATGTTCAGTGCAATCAGAGTGTACAATTTTTCGTTCTTCTTCATGCCATCAGAATACTAGTTTTTATTTTATCTTTCTTTGTAAACCCTCCTTACTTGGAACGGCCCTTGCCTATTCCATAACGCTAAGTGCATCACCTCGGCTGCCCGAGAAGGCAGCTAAGCTGCTCGTCGTGGTACTTGGGCCAGCTGCTGCTTCAGGATTCGAACAGAAGGGAATTGCACAGCCTGGGATCCCGAGGTTTCTCCCCATCCAGGCGGTGCTTAGTGCACTGCCAGCACACCAGCGAGCCAGTCGATAACACCGCGAGTGACACCATCCCCAAAGGGAACATCGCGAACGGTCTTTGGTTCTCGGGGTTTCGCTGTAGTCTGCGATCGGTGCAAATTTCAGTACGTTGTTTTCTGCCAGTCTCCTGCTAACCTTTTGCAGATAATACAGTTTGACAAACGCAAGTGAAATTAATTTGGGATGAGGTGGCTCTTATTGTAAATATGTACTCATTTTAAATCCCCTGTGGTACTTTGATTTGTCTTTCCATTTTCATCATTAAGTACGTTCTTATTAAAAATGTCCTTTGGGATAGGCAAGAGGTAAGCCAATGTGATTGCTATTTGTCTAATCATAGCATGAGCAAGTTTTCTGAAACTTTTTCTAATTTTCAGTTTCAACAATGCTTATGAAAAGAAAATCAATGGACATTTTTAATAACAGTTAGGTAATATCATCAACTGTTACTGGCCCAAATCTCAGACCTCTACTTGTGTCAATTCACCTTAAAGAAGTGCCACTTAAAGAAGTTTTGTTTGATCTTGGTGATGAATTGTTTTGTAATGCACTGCTTATCTTTTTTTTTTTTTTGGTTTTAAAAGCACAATCACTAAACTTTGTTTGTAAACCATTGTAACTATTAACCTTTTTTTTTGTCTTATTGAAAATGTTAAGCATTTGTTTGGGATATTTTTCATCTTTTTGTTAATGCTCTATGTTTGTATTTGGAATATTTGAATGATGACAGACGGTAAAGTAACAAACGTAAATGTGGGCCATAATCAAAACACTTCTCACTTTTCCTGGACTTACAGAAAATTACCAATTTTTCTGTGGCCTCTCTCAACATTGAATTATCATTAAAGCTGAAATAGAGGCATTAGTTGCATTGAATTTGCCAAATGATGTCCTCTGTCTGTAGATTTTATGATCTTTTTTGTAATTATAAAATTTCTTCGTCATTGGTGCTAATGGAAAATTGTGTGTTTGTTTATTGACAGCTATCAGGACTAGCCCCAATGGAAAAAAAAAAATCAAAAAAAAAGTGTTTTGGTGTTTACCGAGGACTGAAATTTTTCATTTAGCTAATTTTTAAAGAAAGGTTCCATAGAAAGGGTGTGCAGTACTAAAGGAAAAATCCATGTGATTAATGTTTTCATTATGTTCATGTAAGAAACCTCATATTTTAGCCATAATTTTGCATACTGAGGATCCAATAATCAGAAAAGTAATTTTTGTCACATTATTTATTAAAAATGTTCTCAAATACATTATCTTTCTTGCGTAGTTTCTTATGTTCCCTGAAATATAGCTTTAGGGGCAGCTCTGGTCTTATTTCTATTGGTAAGAGTCAGAATCTGTTCCAATGAAATCATGCAATTAGAGTAGTATGAGCAAAGTGGGAGAGCTGGATGCAGCCTAAGATTTTACATAATTACAATTGATTGCCTTAAAGATCTGATTTCTGGGTGCTTCATGAACTGTGATAATGAAAACTTCTCTTAGCCTGCCAATTTCCAGAGAGAGCTGATGAAGAAAATCTGTACCAACAAAAGCATTCACCTCAGGGGTAAGACACATTTGTTACAAAGGCCAAGTGAGTGGAGAGAATGAATATTATGAGTCATATGTTTGTTGGGACCCACACCAGTGCAAGTTTTCTTACCTGCCTGCTATTCTCCTGGGCTGTTGCCATTCTGAACTTGGCAGAGTCCTGCTGTGGATCACAGTCAAGTAGGTGGTTGTCCCTTTTCCACTCTTGTATTTTCAGAAGCCTGTACTCTTACTGATCACACCGTTCTTGCATTTCCTTATCCTATATCCATCATCCCAGTTAAAAAAAAAAAATAAGAGAGAAAAGAGAAAAAAGATAGCCAGCATATTCCATCAAAATTAAAAAAAAAAACCCACCCAAAAAAAAACCACCAAAAAACAACCAAACAAAATTTATTTTATTCAAAGAAATATTTTGTTTCCCAACAGTTTTAGAGTCTGGAGTAGATCCTAAGATGCTGCAGTGTACTGCAGCACCCACTATCTTTCCACAGAACATTGCTGGAGACTTAAACCTCGAGAATATATTTTCTTTTTGTAATCGTGGCTTTGAAGCAGGTATTAAGATCACGTAGAATAAGTTATGTGTGTAACCTTTCTGCATTGCTTCTTTTGGGGTATCTTCAGTCCTTGTGCCTGAGTTCAGACCACCATGTGTTAGAGCCAGCAGGAGCCTTCAGACAGACCAGGATGTGCCACAGGAGATGTCCACTGGCCTGCACCTTTTGCTTTGGAGGAAGCAGGAGAGGTTGGTGTCGTGGGCACAGCTGACTGTCTTTCCTGACACTAGAAACAGCCTTTTGGTTCGGGGTCAGGCCATTGCCACAGCAGGGTGTGGGGAGCAAAGCAGAGCTCGAGGAAATGTTTCTGAGCTTTTCCACCCCTGGGCGTGAAAGTTTAAGATGCAGGGAAAGGTGATGTGGTGCCTCACAAAACTGGGATCTGGTTGCAGCTATGGTGTGTAGACCTCTGTAAAATACCTGACCAGAAACACCAGCGCTGCATGCCTGAAATAATAGGTACTCACTTCATTCTTTACTTCAAGGTGACAAACTGGAAACCACACAGCAGATCCCCAGCCAATATCCTGGTCCATCTGTGTAGCTTCACTAGAAATCAGAGTCCAGGTGAAGTTCTGACCTCAAACAGCAGTAAGTGGGAAGTGTTGCCCTATGAGGCTTTTTCTGAAGTAGTTATAATTATTATGATGGTTGATGGTGTTCCCTAAGAAGTTATTTGGATTGTTTTGTGTTTGCACTGTCCTGAAACAGTGCATCACAGAGTTGTCAAGGGTGCTTGCACCCACACTGGATCCTCAGTGCACTATGGTCTTACCAGAAACAATGTAATGAGGATAAAGTAGGCACAAGCTTGCTCTTAAAATTTAAACTCCTTTTAATTGGTATTGAGACACACTTAGTCTTTGGCATTCAGGTACAGTAAAATGAGATCATTTACACATAGCTACATTAACTAAAGAATTATGAAGTGATTGGAAAGCCAACACAACAAAAGAAAGTAGTGTTCAGAGGTTTTGGTTGTGCATTCTACCTGAAGAAAACAGGTATTGTACTAGAAAATCCATAGCTTTTGTGTGCTGAGTTAATATAATGGATGTAGACATTTTATTTTTTTTCTTGTAGTGTGTCCCGTGAAATCCTGTATGACTTCATGTTAAGTTTGACTTTACTTAAAGTAATATTTGTTAACATACTATGAAAGTTGTCTAAAATAATAATTATAATATTTTAGAAAATGCCTTGCATATATTTTTGCATTATTTATGAGTTTATTTTCCAATGAGTAAATATTGTGTGGCAAAAATGTCAAACCAAGTGGTTTTATTTTAGGAAAATGCAAATATGCAGTAGATCTGTATTTGCAAAAATTGTACAGGAGTAGGTTAACTGTAATTCATCATGGAACCCAAGCAATGTAATTTGCTTCAACTCCTGCAAATGTATTTAAACTGTCTCTCCTCTCACTGCCTTATGTTCCAGAACTAAGTATTACAATAGCAACCTAGTTAAATTATTGCTTTAGTTAGAATGTAAATTTTACACAATGTTTTGCTTTTAACATTCTCAACTTTGGTTTTCTGTAATTTATTATCTTCCTTCAATAAACTTAAGGAACAGAGAACTTCACAGGAAAAGTGTAGGATCTGCCTAATACAGAATTTGTTCTGCAATATGCTCTTTCAAAAGCTGACTTCCAGCCTCTAGTCACAGCTCCTAAAAGATTTTTTAACTGTTAGCAACAGAACCATCTATTAAAAATTGAAAGTGCTATGTCCCTTAAGTGAAGCTTACAAAGTAATTAAAGGATCTACTTACAAGTGGAGAAACTTACTTTATACATTGTTTTTGCACTATGTTACAGATGAATATTCTTTCCAAATGAAAGTTCTACTGCTTATTTATAAGAGAAGCGTTATGATATATTGAGTGTGTACACAGGAAGATACTGGTATCTGCAGATATAAATTTCCATGTGTGTACAGTTTTGTATTTGCTGGTTTAGAGTTTAGGAACTAAGTCTGTTCCAAACACTCAGATGAAAGATGAACTTGTTTATGGATGTTTGAGGTTTACCTACACGTGAGTAACTCCAGTGTTGCTGCCCTTCAACATCTTCATTTTGTATTGAACTAGCTGAAAATTTCAGAAACTAAGTCACATGATGAATCTTTACAATTGGCAACAACTGTGGATCTCAGTGTGTTTACCCAGATTTGGTTTTCTTTAGGTTTTTTTTCAAAGTATATGATGATTTTTCTGTTGCCTATAAATATGTTCTTCATCAAAGCCAGTGCACTGTTGTGCTGTTTGTGACAGTGAAACACTTGAAGATTTGGAACATTATTTCTTAAACTGCTCCTTTGTTTTTATCAAGCCACTGAATTGTGGGTCACAGAAAGAGTCAAAGATTTGAGATGACACCATGGAAATGAGGATGCCTTTACATTTTATGAAGATGTGAAAAAATCCCATTTTATTCAGAAAGAGGAAAAGGAATTGGTGAAACTGGAATCCACTCTCTATGAAAGCTGTAAAGCAGGGAGACAGACTGGAGAAGGAGAATCAAGGGATATAAAGAGAAAAGAAAAACTGAAGAGCTGAGGAACTGAAGTCTCGTTGAAGCTAATGGCAGAAATGCTGTTGAATTGTACTGTCCTGGAAGTAAATTACCTTCTTACAAAACAGCACACAAAAGCCATCACAGTGCAATGAACACTGGAAGAGTGAAATCCTTGCTGCATGCTTGTTTTGTTCAGGTTCCTTGCTAAATATATACCAAATGGCCTCATTTTAAGCTACCAGAATAGAAAAGCAGAGTTTTAATTCACCGTGGTATTCAGCTTCCTTGTCTCATGAAATGATGAGGATGGGACCTCCTCAGTTCTAGTCTCTGTATCTGGCATAAAGTGGAGACAATTGCTTTTCAGATTTTTCTTTTGCAGCATGACAGTCAAAGACATGTTGATAAAAATGGTGTTTATTGATTTTTTTTTTCAGGCCTAAGATATTTTTAGCAAAAGCAACATCAGGAAATGTAGAATAAAACTACTTAGTATTGAGTTTTATTCTGTGGTTTCCCACAGTCTTAAAGCACAGGTGTGGTTCAAAGTCAGCAGCAAGGGATAACAGTAAAGGAGCCCTTATGAGCTTTCATGCATAGAAGGACAAAAGCAAAGCAAAGCAAAATAAATTCAAAAAAAATTAAAAGAAAAAAACTCCACCCCCTCTTTCAGCAAATGGAAACTAAAAGGATATTTCTAAAGCACTTGGATAGCATGAAAATAATGGCCAAGAACCTCTATTTCTGCAATGTTAATTGTTACAGAATCAAAGATTTCATTATATTCCTGAAAAAGATGTTTGTAAAAGACATTGCACTTTACTGAGCCAAGTACAGAGCAACAGTACAGTTCCTCATACCTAGTAAAAGTCTGAAAAAAGTGGAGCTGAGAACTAGGTCCTGCCACAATCTCGTCAGCAGTGTGCCAAGTCTTCACCCCACTGATCACTCGCCTTACTAATACTAATTAAAATGGAAACAAAATGTTACTTTCTATAGCCATCGTTAGTAATATTACAAAGGTGGCAGTATTTGGTGGCTGAGACATCTTAAAATTTACAAGCCATCATAATCCCAAAGTCTGTATTTCTTATATCCTAATACCTGAAATAGTCCTACTGATAGTATAACAATGCAAGGTGCCAATGGAGTCCAGTCCTGCAGGAAAAGGAATCCATTTAGGCAGATGCAAACAATTCATGAGTGCCAAATGTCTCTTCCTGGAGCTACCTTCATTCTTATGTGATCCATTTAAGAGGGACATGTATATTATTATGTTTCTACTGTAGGTTAAATTCTTAACCATTTTGGGTTTTTTTTCTGCAAAATCCATGCCATAGAGTGTACAGGATGAAAATTAACTGTCTAGTTTGATAAAACCCTTCCTGTTTGTTGAGCCCATCCTTCGGTCAGTACTTTGCAAATACTTCTCTTCAGGGAGAATTTTTCTTTTTTCCTTTAAAACTCTGCATAGTACTGTGAAACTAAAACCACATCTTCGTTGGGAACATAATCCTTCAGAGCTCCCTCTGGCTGGCTATAATAAAGGCAGGCAGGAAATCCAAAGGACACACTAGTATATCCTGCCTATGGAGCACTTCTGAGAATTTATCAAAATCACAAAGGAAGACTAGCAGTGTGCTGATGCTCAGTTTTTGAAGTCTTGCACTTTTTTCCTTTGTTCCACATTAATAAGTGCCACAAATACAAGCCCAAGGAATGCAGCACATTGTACAGTTCTTCCTTACATCCACATGTGCATATTCCTTCTCCTCTAGCTTTCACAGAGCTTTGTCCACTGTGCTGCAAAGAGGAGGTTAAATGGGGCAGCACATGAAGCTAGATGTAAGGTGGCAGGGAATGAAGGAGTTGTTCTCTACAATTCTTTATGGAATCTTAGTCTCAGACCATGAAAGAAATTGTCTTGTCAAACCCAAAAACATTTGGTCTTCCTGTCACTCTGATCTGTGATGAGCTGATTTGAGTGTTCAAGTGCTTGAGAAGAAATTGGTCAGAAACTAATGTACTGAATCTAAAACTTGAAGAAGGAAGGTTAGGAGGTGGGTTGAAACTGTGCTTAAGTGTATTTTGTGTTTTGTTTTGGTGGGTTTTCTTGCCCTTGCAGAAGAACAAGTAAAGACTGTTATGTTCCTACTTTATTGTATGTGAAGGCTTAGGAGTAAAATAAAAAATAACAAGTAAGATTGCCATTTTTGGCTACCACAGTAACCATCATAAAACTCAAATGAGAAATTTCAGCTACATCCATTTTTTACCCAGCTGACAGATTAATAAAGCTGTGCCAAGATACCGATGAGCATGTCTGAGCCCCATCTTTAAATGTAGGAAAAGAACCTTGAAGGAATGTTCTCACTGAAATAACAAACGAGAGCTTAACTGCATTTCCTGCAGTAGGAGGGTGCTACAGACACTTAACTTTCGCAGCAGATATGCCTCAGAAGAGTCTGAATCCCTGTGGCAATTAGAATTAAGATACAGTGGGATTAATTTAATGTCTGTCAAGCACTCTGAATATGAACATTTTTGTATAAGCCATAAGTAGTAGCAGCACTTCTGTCAGTTTAGCTTTGCAATCAGTCAGGATGTTTTCTCAATAGCTTTTGGAGAGCTTTTATTTAGTTACTTAACCAGTCCACTGAAGTGCAATAAATCTATATTACAGAAAAAAAAAAGGAAAACAAAAAATTGATTCTCTGTGGATTCTCTTTTCTATTCCATGCTCACTGCTTGTAGGCTTGCTTTCTTGGATGCATGCACACTGTCACTATGTTTTGACATCATACCCACACTGGGGAAATGCAGATTCCAAGCGCCAGGAAAACACATAAGTACAATTTTCAGTTGCTTTATACTTCTTGTTGATGGGAAACTATGCATTATGTTAGTCCAGCTAACAATGGGAAAATTTTGCTTCTGTCAGTGACAAAGTGTATGATTCAATTCATACATTTTTAAATAACTTAATTCAAATGTTGCCATCAAATTATAGAGAGGATCAAAGGAAAATTGAGATGAAAAATATAAATTGTACTTTCCTTAAGTATTTGCTGGTTTCAATACTTCAACAATCAGAAGCAAACAGTTCTTCATGGATTCTGATTATTGTTATCAAGCCAATTTTGTATTGATGAAAGATGGCATGTTAATTTTTTTCCCAGAAATATTGAAACTAACCTTGAAAAGTATTTCTGTTAAATGGTTAGGAATCTCATTCTGCATATCCAGAGAAGCCTTGTGTGACAGATTTATGAAGAACATCCAAGAAATATTTGGAATATTTTTTTGAGCATTATAATGGGCAGCAAAGTATCTTTATCACTTTCCCTTTCTAAAACAGCTGCTTAGAAACTTCAATTTTCTACTAACTTTGAATCATCATTCTTGCAGTTGAGAATATTTTTCCCCCTTTTAGTCTACAGGTAATGGAACTGTAAATTTTAAACAATGTTATATTATTAGATAATCTTCTTTACATCTGCCTGGATTATTTCTAGATTATGCCCTCTCAAACCAGCAGAATGCTACTTCCAGCCTGTCTCCATTTGTCTTGCCAGTTTACGTGGTTGGCTCCTCTGGACAGGGACTCTCTCTCACTGAGTACCTGTGTGAGCAGTGCTGCCCTAATGTCAATATTACAATATAATTAGTATTAAAAGATAAAGCCTAATGATATTCTGAGACTATCAGTGGAGCCCCTTGAGGATCAATTTTGGGACAGTCTTATTTAATATTTTCATTAAAGTACTTTGCACAAAAGCAGGAGTCCGATAATGAAATGTGCTGATCACTAAAGTTGTGAGCAGTGGAGGAGCAGTGGGTCACCTTGAGGGCTGGAGTATTAGAAATAGCATGAAATTAAGCAGGTGACTATGCAAGGTCATGATGTCCATTATATGCTGGAAATTCAACAGTTGTAAACAACAAAGAGGAAGAAAAAGGCCTGACTGCAATTGTTGATCACTGAAAGTTCTAGAAGCTCCCAGTGAGATGATGCCAATAAAAACAAAGCAAAACAAATGCAACCTGGGATATCCAATAAAACGTATTTCCAGTAGAAAGAGAGAGAGAAATGTAGATTTCATTATCTCAGCACTTGTAAAAACACAAATGGGATGCTTTGTCCATATCTAGTTGTTCTTGGAGCTGATGCTGTGGTGAAATTTATACAAAATTCCAGCTAGCCTCTATAATCATATATGCTCCTTGTAAACACAAGGATTGTAGCGAAGAGATTTTCCTTTATGTCTTAGTGCAACTTCTTGATAGGAGCTATCATGGAAAAACAGTTCTTTGACGTGTTTATGTGTGAAAAATCCAGAATAATTTCTCTTTGGTTTCAGTGAAAACTCACTCTTCAGTAGCAAACTGTTGACAGCTGGAAAGTCATGAAAGGACGAGATGCAGTTTTTCCCCTGACTTCTGAAACTGGCTAAAATGATTATCACATTCACTTTCAGGGCGAGGCAGTAAGGTTAATACTTAAGTCAGAGTTTTCCATCTAAACCTTAATCTAAAGATAAAAAGAGAAAACTGAGCAGTTATCATAGTAGTTTGGGAGAAATGGCAGAGTACCCATAGCTTGGTAACCTGTGGCGGTCAACTTTGTTTCACTATTCAGACAGTTAAATGGATAAACAGAAAATAATGGACTTAATTCCCATAGTAACTGATCTTTTGGAGATGGATCCAAAGGAGAATGTTTCGCCCTAAACTGAAAGTAAACTAGAGGTCTTTTAGTCTGTTTGCAAAGATGACAGCTGACACCGTGTGAATGTCTGAGAGAGCTCAGAGAAGAAATGTAAAGAAACGTAAGTGAAAATGACAATCTGAGAAGGCAGAAGATGAAAAAAGTAAAGCTTACCAAAAGTAGAGCTGAAAAAACCCTCTCAATGGCATGGTCCAGAAGAGAAAAAGAGAACTTTGTGAGATTATGGAAGTCCACAGGAGGCCAGGGAGAATAAATACCATGTAGGCAGAAGGTAGATTTTATGTGGCGCAAAGGAGCAAGAGTGCCACAGGAGCAGTACCAGAAGGGCAACAGGGAAGTTTGAGTTACCATAAACAAGGATGCTCACAAATTTGCCCAGATTGTTTCTAGGTCCAGTGAAGGCTCTGCTGAGCCTGGTGATAATTCTCTGATGCTGCATTAATGATGAGCAGGACCTCTCCCTCTGTCTTATAGGCTGGAACTGCCATACACAACCTTGAAAGCAGAAAACAAGTTCCCTCACAAGTTAGTTTAATTCAGTTAAATTTTATTATTCTGGTGCTTCTTTTGTACAGTATTATATATTCCTTTGATTCCTTTCTCTGAAACTGAAAAAGTCATTCAATGTCCTGAAAGCACATCTTTTTTCACTCACTGTGCTTAAGTGTAAAAATGAAAGAAATAATTTTCAGATATACTTAAATTTAGAATGCTAGCATTTAGCCCCTGAGCAGGTTTTATTACATTCAAGTATTTTAGGCCCCTTAACACGATGCTTTTGCAATTTTTAGTATCTTAGTGTAATTAGAGGTAACCTCCTCCCCAGCTATTTCAGTGTAGCAATGTTGCTGCCTCCATAGCTGAATCTCACATAGAAAGGGGAAGGAGATTTACAGTAGTTTATAATATTTTCATTGATAATGAATTATCTTACAGTGTCATGATACTTAAATGTCAGTACAATTGTAATCACAGTAATTTATAAAGCAAGATATCAGCTAGTCTAAATGGAATAGCTATTCTGTGGCAAAAAAAAACCCAAAACAAACTCTAGATTGCATTTAAATGCACTACCAAAATAACTGTGTATATTTTCTTGACTGTCACAATCTCTGGTATGGCTTTTGCTACTGATGTTGTGCACCAGAGGACGAAAGCTGTAGCATGATTTTTCAGAGTCTACCTATGACCACAACCAGGCACCCCCTCCCTGGGAGATGTTACTTATCTTTATCCACCTTCTGAAATTACCTTTCATATCCAGCTTGTAGCATTGAAAGAGAATTACACCCCCAAGGCTCTGGAGCAGATCTTTGGTAAAAGTACTTCTCCTGGCAAGTCTTGGAGTAATTGCCTCTCAGCAGCCTGAGCACAGTGTCTGGTTTGGCAGTCTGACCTTAAACTCTAACCTCTAGTTTTTTTATTATCATTATTGTCATATCTTCTCCTCTATCATTAAGAGACTTTCCAGTTTCACTTTATTCAGCTGGGAGCTTTAAACCCTCTGGCCCATAATTTCCTTTTCTTTTTTTGGCATTTCTTTTTCTCAGTCCTTTCATGAAACTTGTCTGCTGAGTGACATGCCCTCTGTGAAACATAAACCATAATTACTCTAGGATGGCTCATACTTGGCATAAATACTGTACTTGCAAGTATGTGGCTTATAGCAACACGTCACGTTTAATTAAATTGCAAAATGCATCTTATATTGTCCTTCAGGAGGAAGAAAAAAGCCAGCGAGAAGGCAAACTTGTCTAAGAGAATTTTTCATTCCAGCCACTGTGTTTAGGCAACAACTTTGCATAAACAGGGCATATGCATGAGTGGATGACACATAGCTTTCTCCATTTTACTTGCCAGGGTTAAATCCATGCTTTACAGATACAACAGCCACACCTGCCTCTCTTTTCTTCGTGTGATCTGTACCCCATGGGTGAGAGTCTTGTGACCCAACCATAGTGGTCTGCACCTGAGCTGGGACTGTTTTCTGGCTCCTTGTACAGGAGAGAAAATGCACCTGCCTGGTGTGACTCGTTTCATTCTAAGACACATATCTAAAGTAAGTCAGGTAACTCATGCTCTGACTCTGCCTCTTTCTCTTGATTGATGGTCTGTGCAAGGGACCCTGCAGGACCACTGTGGGTTTTGTTATCTATACTTCTGATACCTAAACTTGAGCCTGATTGATTCCATCGCTGTCATCTTTACTTAAAAAAAGTTCCAGTGTTAAGATACAAACTTTGTCTTTACCACTGAGAGCACTCGTGTTTGAGCATCTCAAGTAGTTCCTGCAAAAGAACTCTTGATTTTATTTTATTTTTTGGAGTTGCTTATATTACCTTCTTTCTACTTACGATAAGAATTGCTGTTCTGAAAAAAGGCAATAAAAGCATTAGTTTACTGAAAGGTGGAAGTTTTGTGGTTCTGTGTTTCTTCTTCTAAGGCAATTTTTTTCTTGGAAAATGCTGAAATGAGCTATTTTGAATTTCTCATTTGTATCAATTCTGGTTTGTCACTACATGTTAACATGGCAAAAATGAAGCATTATTGGTTTGAAAGATTTCAACATTCTCTGGGTTATTAGAGGTTTTTTTAAAGTCCTGTCAGGGGAAAATTTGTGAAACACTAACCTTTGGTCCTTATAGGGAATGAAAACACTCGAAAAGAATTCTGTTTTCTCTTTAGCTGTGGATTTCTTCAGACACTGAAGCTTAAAAATGCTGGCTTAGGAAAGTCTGCAGTTTCAATCAAACTCTCCTGGCTTTATACAAAAGCAAATACAATTGAAATCTTAATCTTTGTTGACTGCCTGTAAGCAGAATTTTCATTCAAAATCTAGGTCTGTGTAGTTTCCAGAGTCTAATGATGTGAAGGTTGCTTGGATCTGTATCACTCTCTTTCAGGCTACCCTTTGGATTGAACTGAATCATAATCTGTAATAATGCACAAGGACAACAGGGAGACAGACAGTTTTAACAGCAAAACTGTAGAAAAACTGAAGAAAAGCACTGTAGCAGGTAGTTTTTTTATTCTTCTTAGTTGGAGTTCAAATTTAAAAGTAATTTTTATTTTCTCATGGAAATACTTAAGTATGACTTTGTTAAGAGTCAATGTGAACTTGGCAATTATAAGATACACATTTATCATTTATAAATAGCACTTAGTGATATAAACCATAACTTAATATTCTAATGTTTAGAATGTATTTTCATTTACAGCTGGAAAATGAGATCCTAATGTTAGAAATTAGAATCGTGTTCATAAATAATTTTGTCTGAGTTCTTAGTGTCACATCAAACTGATTATGTGACAGTAGTTCATGAAGAGGTCCCCAAAGGTACGTAAAAATTAGAGCAGACTCTTTACTTACTTCTAGGACAGTTCAAATACTCTGGTATTTTAAGCACGAATTTCTCACAATTCTTCACTGATTGTGACCAAACCATTCATAGTATTTTACTCTTCTGTTCTAAAAAGCATTGGCTGAAATTCTATAAAGCCCATATATACACATAAATCTGGTACATAAGCCTATAAAATGCTATCCATAACAGTTTATTTTTAAGCAGTCTCAACCTTGGTTATAAATCAGACTTTTCAGATATTGTCTTCTTGGTGCTGTTTTCCTGAGTCCTGCAATTCGCAACTCACTAATTCCTTATCATACCTGAAAACTGAAAGATTAGTGGCTACTTTTTTCTGTACAGTTTTAATACAGCTAATTTAAAGAGGCCTCTGACACTGAATATGGAAAGAACTATTTCATTGTTCAGCAGAACATGTTTTCGTTACAGCTGCATCTGGCTATTGTAGTTGACCTTTACTTGAATGTAAAAAGTAACGTTGTGTCTAAAGTAAAACATAGATTATTTCCCTCCAAATTACCAGTAGAGGTCTTTGATAAATAGTCACAGCACTTGAACACAAAATGACTGTGAATATCATGACAATATGAAAGTAAAATACTTCTTAATATATTTCTGTAGCACATAGCAGTTTTATTTTCTTATTGGCCATGGTGTGTGAATTCTTTAAAAAGTAGTAATTCAGTAGTATTTACAGACCTGCAGACATTCATTAGGCATTTTTAGGATGTTTTATTTACTTTTTTTATTACATTCCTGTCATGAGCCTATCTGCTAAATGCATTGACATAATATCTGTAGCTCAAAGCTGCACAAGCAAGAAAGCAGTTGAGTTGAAGAAAAATCTTCCCTGAATCTTTCTTGATGTATATATGACAACTGTTATTCAGCATGTAATAAGTTCTCTTTGGTACCTAGATACTTATACCTTATTTCACAAATATTCTTCTTTTTGTTTTTTTTAATTATTTGATTTTTTCTGGCTGTAATTTTTTCCTAGGTTGGTTATTTTCTTATTGATATTGTCACTACTCATCATTGTGGTTATTTAGTTTATTATGTATCTCCTAACAGGTACAGAAATTATTTTTTTTTACAGTGTGCAGTGACTGTTGCTTTGGTATTTTCTACTCTGGGTAGAAAGCTCTACCCCATGATCCTTGTTTCATAACTCCAAGTTCAGTAACTGGATGACAGTCCCTAATTGTGCACATCTTATCTTAATAATTTCCTACGCTGAGGATATAAAAACTAATGGAAAAATCTGCTTACCAGTAGAATAATTCTGACTGAACAGATTTCAATTTGTATTCCAAGTAGCATACAGAAGTACTCTTCTCCCCTCACACCTTCCTAACAGTAGCTCACATTGCAATCACAGCAAGGATTAACAATGATGATTTCTCTTTGACAGAAACAAGCCCAGAACTGGCATTAGGAGAGTAAATTACATTCTGTAGTCCCCAGTTCCAGTCACAGCATGGCAAATACTCAGCCTGTGCAAACCAAGTAATATTGATATCAGTATTAAAATAATCCTTTTGAGTCAGATACATAACTAAATGACAAGTGATCTCTTGCTGCTAAGCTTACTCAGAGTCACTCAGATTTATACCTACTGATGAATAAATATTGTGTATTAACCTCAAGTTATGCAAGTAAGACAAGTTTGTAGCTTCTCTACCACTCTTTGATCTCAGACTTTTTTTGGTCTTGTTTAGGTCTGTCAGTCTACGAAGTTCTTGGGGTCAGAGACTTTGCTGCTCAGATATTGTCTGATGGCTTCAGTATGGGATCATCCTGAGGCTTGAATTACTAGAGCTAATAGCATTATCACATAGCTCAGGAAAAATATTCCCCTCCCAAACCATTTTAAATGATTAGACCTGTTATCCTGTGTACTTTCTCACTTGCATAAATACCAAAGCAGTCTTGGAAGAAAATCCTCTACTTAGTTTCAGCAGAATTTGAGCTCCTGTGGATTATTATTGATTACTGGTCATAGTGATTATCGTTAATTTTGACATTTTGGTATTCTGACTTTTTTTTCTTTAATTTAGTGATCATGAAAACAAAGTTTCTCCCTCCTTAATGGGTGCTTGAAGAATGTCTATGTTGCTTCTATTTTAAAGGCTTATGACCCTTCTGTGTTAACAAAGGCAGAATTTTATAGGCTATACACTGTTTTGAAGCTAAAGTGGAGTCTAATAACACTAACAAATCTTGTTTAAAAATAAATGGATTTGGGCATTTTAAAATATAGGATTATTTCTAGCTGTTCTGTGAAAGTGTGATACCCTCAATAGGACACAGAAGATAGCACAGAAGCAATATCAAATACATCTTTTTAGTTCTGTGGAATTTGAGCCAAATTAATATCTTATAATATTGAATAGGAGGTTCCAGGTGGAAATGTTGATAAAGAAAATGCATGAAATAAAGAAAATGGGAACATTATTTATTGAACTTTTGATGAAAATTCTGTTTAATGCGGTGTTACATAATTATAAAATGGCCATGAGCTACTGTGTAATCTGATAGTGTAGAAGCTTTACAAAACATGAGTAGTAACACCATTCATGACACTGAACATGCCTTCAGTGATTACACCTACAACCTGTAACATCATTGCCTGGTGAGCTCTGTAAATGTTTCTAGCTAACATTTTCTCACAGCAACAGGATGCAGTAGTTCCAAACTGGTGTGTTGGTGCCCTAAGCCTGGTTGTACTGAAGGTGCTGAGTTCTGAGATGAACAGCACAGGCATGAATGAAGGCAACAGAGCATGCAACCCATTGCTTAATTATCATTTCAGAAATACGGGAGTAGCTATACAGGAGGGTTTAGCTGTGTGGGGTTCCATGAATGTCAGCATCAGGTGGCTGAATCCCCTTTATATCACTTCAAATATTTACCCTACAGCAAGCGACTAAAGGTATGGTTGTACCCTCTTGTATTCACTCATTCTTACTGTCTTTTTCCCACTTAACTGCCACTTAGACACAAATGTGAGATGAGCCACTATAAGCTAATTTCCAAAAAGCTGAATGAATGGTAGGGATCTCTGCAACATTTTGTACCCCGGTTCCTTTTCTGAACTCATCCTAGGGAAAGAGTTGTTACAGACTTAGCTAGCAAAATGTTTCTGTGCCCTTGAACACCTTAGCAGCAACATCAAAGAATCTTTGCCCTCACAGCAGCAATTTCTTCTCTGTTGAAAAGAGGACATGAATATCCCACAGCAAGAGAAAAAAAAGATGAGAAAGGAAGAAAAAGAGAATGAGAAAGAGAAAGGGAGAAGGGAAGGCAGAGGGGAAGGGGAAAAGTGTGAGCAAAAGACAGACAAAGAGCAAGGGAGAAACTTTTCTAGTTTAAAAATATTACTTCAAGGTACAGGAAGAGGCGAGGTCTAACCCGGTTAGCAGAGCCCCTGTAACTTCTGGATTCTTCATTTAGGAAGCAATTACAGAACATGTGCCAATGAGTCAGTCTCCATCATGCACCTCCTTGGCCTCGTTGCCCTCCAGCTCTGCTCCCCTGGGTCCCCTGCAAGAGGGAAACAACCCCTGTACTGCAGCAGCAAATTGCAGGGGCAGGGTGGGATGTAGCACCTGCTTTCCACTGTTTCTTCTCCTGAAATAAGAGGGAAGCGACTTCCAAAGAGAAAAGTGTTCCTGCCCCTTTTCTTGAAGGGAAGAGTTTTCTTTAGCTTCTTATATGCAGACTAATGCAGAGGGTAACTTACTGATTACTGCAGTCTGAGATGAACAGGAGGGCATTTAACACAGCAACAAGAAAACAAGGCTGAAGATCTGTTTAAGACTTTTTTTAAGTTAAAGATCCAATGCTTTATTAAAATTTCATTTTAAGATGTCTCTTATGGAACAAATGAGGACTGGACATATTGCAACCATAAAACAAGGCTTTCAGAAAGGCCCAGAAACATTGATCTGCATGACTTAAAAGCAGACCAGTTTCCCTGTATTTCTAGAAGTCACACATTACTCAATTAAGCCACTGTAAGTATACGTACGAGCATGCTTTTGTCACAGCTTTTAATTTGTTTACTCATATTTATCAGAATCTTTCACTGCCTTAATGTCATTTCTGGTAGCATATTAACACTAACTGCCTTGTAGCTGAATTCTCAGTTTCCATGCTGAGCAGAATCAGTTCTGCTTTCAGGCAGAGCTTTTCCACAGTGATTGGCAGGAATGGGTGGCAAGCGAAGTTCCAACTGAGTGCTGTAGGAGCCTTTAAAATGGTTATGCTGATTATTATTTTGAATTAATAATAATGCAAAAATCTGTGTTTCATTGCTGCACTTGTGGGTGGGCACTGGGGAGCTATCACCATATTGAAATCTCTTAGTGGTTCAGCCCTGCATCTAGAGCTGAAGATGTTTCTTTCCTCTGAGGGGCAGAAGCAATAAGGGAGTTGAAAATGTTTATGTGACTCATTATCCAGAAGAGAAATTAATGTTTTGTAAAACTAAAAATTTCCTTGTAATAACTGAAAGCTTAATGCAAATTTGTGTAGCATGGAAAATTTAAGATTTGTCTGTCTGGTCTTCCAAGACAGATGAGCTAAATGCTTTAGATCCCAAACAGTGAGCCCTAGCTGGGTGTTTTTTCCCATATTTGGAGTAAGCAATGAGGCTACAATTTTGTGAGGGTACAAACTCTAACACATTAGACTAGTATAGTATGAGATATGCACTGTGGTTCTGAAGTGGAAAGAGAGCTGTCTCCTTCCAAGTGCTTTGGATCAAAATCTTAATCCTTCAAATCATGCATTTGTCTGTATAATACTTAGAAGTGAGATCAAGATGGATAAGACTATCACATTTAAACATACCTAATTACAAAAAAAAAAAACAAAAAGGAAAGAAAACTGTTTTACTGTGAAATATAAGTTCTCAAGTCAAGGAAAACCATGAGCATCTATTTTTTCTTAGTTCAAGAAACAACTTGGTTGGCAGAGGCAGTACTTGAACAAAAGATGCAGTCAATAATACATTATTAACCTGCAGGAAAAGGGTCAGGTCTTTCGTCCCCGCTTTCTTAGGTTAACCTAGAAAAACATACACACAGAGTACCATTGGATGCTGAAGATGAGCTCTGCTGAACCATCTGAGCTCTATTTTGGCTACCTATCATCAGATCAGGAATATTTTATACTTCTTTTTTCATGCATAAAACAAAGAAGCAAGCAAACAAACAAACTGTAGACCTGGCAAATATGAAATCTAACCTTCCTGTGACCACAGATATTCTTAAAAATTCCAGTCAAATGTTATTGCCACCATCAGAGAGAGAACAGAGACACTGTTGACTTAATGACCCATAACCATATACTTATTTCACAGATATGTAGTTTCTAGTGCTCTGTTTGGATGGAGAGATCTCATCTGAATAATAATTGCACAGTTATTTCTGCCAAACCACAGTGTTTCTGCATCTCCCCTCACTGTGGATTTTCCATGTGAGCATGATCCCACTGGTACTGGCTTCTTGCTGATGTGCCCACCCCACCATGGCTCCTCCATGCTTTATCACATCCATCATCATGCCTGTCCACTTCTCTGGAAGGTATTTAATTGTGCAAGGATAGTAGTGTGCTAGAGTGTGTATAGTGGAATGGGAGGGCACTTAACCTGTCCCCACAAAAAAAAAAAAAACGGTAAAGTGATGTATTGAATAAAAAGGCACCAGGAAATTGTCAGAGCAGAAATGAGGTTCAAAATCCTGAAACGAAGGTTTGTTGCCAGGATAGGGCTGGGGAATTTTGACAGTGGTAGAAAGTCAGAGCCACATAAATATTCAATAAGTAAGGCAGATATGAAAGAAAGAATAATGTTTTTAGTAGCTACTCATAAGTTTGGCTCTTACCAAGTTTTCAGTCCAAAATGCAGCACTCCCAATAGGCAGAGTAGGATGCTGAGTAGTTGCTCAGATGTAGTTTAGGGAATATGAAAAATAAGGAGTGTTGGAGGTTGCCATCACTTTTACCTTCCCCAGAACTCCTACTACTGTTTTTTGTGTCACAAAAGCATGTTATTTTTCTCCTAAAGAAACAAGCCTCCTTTGTAACACAAAGACTGCAAAGATGTCCCTGTTATGAAAGGGAGAAGTTATTTTATGTTCTGTCTGGGAAAAAAAAAGTTTTTCCTGAGCTCTGACATTGTGACAGCTAGCTGTCTTGGAGCTGGTATCTTAACCTTATTTCTTCCATTACTCGAGCAACAGCTAGCTGCAGATTCATTTCACCTTTGGGTTGCACTTATTTATAAGCTATTTATTTCACTGACTTTTTGTCCTCCCCCTGCTTTCTCTCCCCTTTGCAGTTTGCAAACTGCAGTTTGCTCCTGTTGTCTTCTGGGCCAGGGAAAATATCTGTGTCAAAAGAGTAAATCAGTAATCTCAGCTACTACCCTCAGTTCCACTTCAGCAGATGATATAGGATTGCTTGGTCCATGAACTGAAATGAACCTAAAGTAGAGCAGATATGTTGCCAGAAGAAAAACAAAGAAGTGCACATAACTGAGCAGAGTAACAATGAAAGATGAAATAATAGCTGTAAGGCTGGAAACCTAAACAACAGCTTCAGTGGGAGTTGCTAAGAGAAAGATTTTTGGGACACTGCATGAGTATGTTGTAGCTGACATAAGGAAACCATGCTAGAAGTCATTTTGAAAGTAAACTGGCATTATTCTTCTCTCTCTGATATCCTCACTCTTTTATATATGTCACTTTTAAAATTTTCTTTTCCTTTATACTGTGCTCTTCCTCCTTACTTTTCTTGTCAATCCTTATTATAGTCCAATGTTTTGTCTTTATAATAAGCCCACTAAATCCTGTCTACTCACAAAATCATACTACAAATTATTCTGAATTACAGAAGCAGCTAGTAAGCTTTATAAATCATTTACATCCCAGACCTGCCACGTGCCAGCAACCCTTTTCTCTTAGTTATCTTGGTAGAAATGGGGGTGCTTAAAAGAATTAATAATAGCTGAGATTGTAGCCCAAAGAGCATGCAAGGAGATATTTTCACTCTAGAGCTAAATGTTTTCTCATCTTTATCTGCACTGTCAACACAATAAGCTATGCATGCATGTATCTGTGTATATACATTCATAAAGAAACAGAAAAAAAGCAGCACAACAAAGCAGTAAAGCCTCCAGATCAGAACAGCATCCTTGTACTGTTGTTGATCAGGAATATTCTCGTGCCTGTGAGTGAAAGG
Organism: Calyptomena viridis; assembly: GCA_013390005.1. NCBI lineage: Eukaryota > Metazoa > Chordata > Aves > Passeriformes > Eurylaimidae > Calyptomena > Calyptomena viridis. The sequence goes on from WEIV01021011.1 coordinate 81,065, forward strand.
AATGATTTGTGATTTGGACCATGTCCCAGCAGATCAGCACACGCATGGTAAATTGTGGTACGTCCTTTGGGGCATTTACAGGAGCCTGGGCTTTCCCACTGTGCCAAGCTGGCCACCGTTGCATGACAAATCATGAATCTCCAACTGTGAAAATTATGGACTTAGTCAAACTGTCAATCCAGTCGTGAAAAACAACTGCTGGTAGAAGTAACCTTGACAAATATTTGTTTGAAATGTGGCAATATTTGCAGTCTACAATAGCTGGATTTCTGTGACGATACTCACTAAGCCTCTCCTAGTGAGACAATATACTGCTCCTATCAGTGTCTGGAAAACACCCGTACTCAGCAGACACTGTGAGTGATGTGATGCTCACATTTCTTAGAAATTCCTGACTTTTGAGTTAAAAAAAACATGCACTGTGTGGTAGAATGAACACTATTATTATGCTGAACTGAAGGTAACCATTTTCATAATTGAAGCTCCGCAAGAGTCCATGTTCTGTTTGAAATTAAACTTCAATTAAAATATCGTAGATGATTTTCATGCTCTATGAAGTTCTTAGCAATATTTTTCCTTTCTTACAGCTAAATTTATTTTAAATATATTCCAGATTTACCAGAATTTAATTTTTAATACATATATTTTTAAGATTGTGGAAATGCAATTGTTTGCATATGCTTTTCTACTAATAAGAATATAGATGAAAAACCATCTTCTAAACAAAGAAAGGGGAATGGAATAGCAACAGCATAACACTGTATAACATAAAGGAATTCTCTTTTGGACCTTCTAATGTCTGGACTCTCCTTTTAATATATCAGTGAAAAACACCAGCTTCAATATTTTACATTCACTTCACTTAGCTAGCCAACTTTTTTTAACCAAATGTTACTTTTCTTTTTTTGAAGAAAATTTTACGAAGCTTTTAATCTTTTTTAATTTGATGGATTTTGTGTAAGGCTGAACTTAAAAAGCACAATCTAATCTTCTGCTTTATGATTTCTTGATTTCTTTTTTTAAATTAATTTCTTTCTTATCCGTAGCACTAGAAGAAAGTGAAAGACAAAGCAATCAAATGTATATGTTTCAGTAATATAATGGAAATTTTATACCTATTGAAAGTATTTTCAGAACAGTCATGATTTTTATTCCTACTTATGTTCTTGACTCATCCTTCTTCCAGGATTATGATCTACAACAATTGTACAGTTTTTTCATTTCAGACATGACTTTTTTTTCTTTCCTAATTCTGGGAGGTGTTGATATATTATCGTGATTCTCATGTGGAAGTTTTTTAACAGCAGTCTGAAGAGATTATAACTCATTTGTTTTGAAAAGCAGAATGATCAATGAAACAGATGTCATGATTGTAAGATTATTAACCTCATAAGAAAGAATATAACAGAGTCTCTCTAGCTATCTTTCCCTATGCAGTTGAGGTATGTTAGGGCTGGATGGAGACAGTAAAGAAAGAAGTCAGTTTTGAAAGACATAACTTTGGAATCAGACAAAATTCAGCATGCATTCATAAATTCTTTCAGAGAAGAGAAAAAATAACGTATTAAATTGCATTATCATATTAATTTATTATTACAATACTACTGAAAGTGTCACATTAGTTAAACTGCTGGTGGATGACTAACATATACCACTTGACTTCAGGTTGTTCAAGGGCTCAGACCTGGGTGACAAGAAAAAGATGTCACAGATGAGGAGTATGTGGGAATGGATGAAGGCTAGAACCATAGAGTTGTTTGGAAGCCGTGTGAAAATAATACAAATGTGTGGAGAGCTCATAGTAAGGAGTCGTACTCCTGAAACATTCTGAGGAGTTTTACATTTGCTCACTATGGCTTCACTGATAAAGCTTTGTCAAAATATTATGGCTGTGAAAAGCCTTTTTAACACCCTGGAAGCAATGTTTGGGTAGGAACCACTCCTACATTTTGTCGGGCCCTTCATAGGTGGAATGGGACAACTGGGACCAAATCTAGTCCATGTATAATCTGTAATTATTACTGCAAATCTTTAGTCCATCTGGCAGGTTTTATTTTTTATACAGTAGGCGGTTTTAATTATGAATGCGTATGGGAAAAAAAGCCAAACAAAGGCTTACAAAATCTTTGTAACTACACAGTATTTTCTACTGAATGTACCTGTTCAGTTAGATTTTTTTCTAAGTATTTCAAATATTACAATTTTGGAAATATCCCTCAGTCTTGCAATGTTTTCATTTTATAATGGTTTTTATAACCTTTTCATTCTCAAAATAGAAGTTCCTGCAATAATGTAAAAACAGGCACTAGTCTACTAGAAATGAAACTGCCACCCACAGTATTTGTCATATCAGAAAGCATTCTTTGTTAGCACTGGAGCTGTGAGGAAAAAGAAAGAAAACAAAGAGCTGAAGACAGGAATAGGAGGTCTTAGTTATTATTCTGCACAAAGCATGTTTATTTTAACTTTGCTGTTGACCATCGTTCACTAGGGCATGATTGCAAAGCAAATCAGTACCAAAAAATTAAGAGAACTGTCCCCAAATTGTGACAAAGGTTTTGCTTGTGAAGATTCACCCAATAATCACTGGATTCTGGCAGTCCTGTGGAAGCTGGTGTGAGTTTCACGTTTGATTTGTGCACAGCCTTCGTGTTAGGAGTGTTTCTACAGAGCCACAGCAATGACAGCTGCACAGGCAAATGTTTTAGGTAAGCCTGAGTCACTGGGATCTTTAATTCCTTTCTCACAACCATGTGAAGCATTTTCTGGCCTTGATTATTTTAATTCATTGGTCTCTGACAAGGAAATAATGGAGACCATCCCCTTCAGATATGCCTGTGTTTGTGTAACAGTGGGGGCCACCATTTGAATACACACGTAAGCCTGGATTTGGGGTTTATGTCGTACTTGACTCTGGGACTGGTTTCAAGTTCTCTCATAAAGCCAGGCATCTCCTCCTGTAATTTTTCCAACAATGGGCCAGTGCTGGTGGCAGCAGGCTGTACTGAATAACACAGATGGTGGTACATCTGACAGTGTGGATTATTCTACAATAAAAAAATGGTTGTCATTTTTATGCTTGCTATTATGAAGCCACCTGTATTCAGGCTGCTCTTGAGCAATAGGGAGTCATTGGAAGTATGAGTATGTTGTGCTGAGTGTTCCAAATGTATGCACTCTATGTGTACAGGGAACTACATACATAGACATGTAAATGGTGTGTGCACAGAGACAAGTGTATAAAGGCATATGGTGAAAAGCATAGTAGTTTTTCTCCATGGACAGTAGAAAATTTTGAATTTTGACATTTGCAGAAGCATTTGATCATATTTGTTGGTTCTTAAAAGAATTTCCTTTTTAAACCAGCATCATTTTCCTAGAAAAAGATTTATTTCTCTATGCTGTTTAATAATTGTGGTAAAAAAAAAAAGAACTTTTTTGATGTCTTGAGAGATGCATAGCAGCTTGCAGCCACCAGCATGTTTGAATGCAGTTTCCATCCTAAGTAATTCTGGTAGACACAAATGAACCAAGAAGCAAAAGTGCTATGCTTGGTATAATCAGTCTTGTCACTGACACTAGTCTTCCACCCTTATCTAGGTCTCTTCTCTAAGAAAGTTTCATGAGAACAGCGTGCTGCTTTCCCTGATAGTTTCTGTCAGGCAATCAGGAGAGATTTTGACCCTGTGGATTTAGATATTTCTGCATCACGTTGTTCTGTTGAAAAGGACTGGAGTCTAATGACGTGTGCGATGTGATACTAAGAGAACAGTCATGATTGCAAAAAAGATTCTTGTTTGGTCATAAAATAATAAATATTATTTTCTTAAAGAAAGGGAAAACATAAAAAGATAAGTGAGGAACAATCCAGAAAGAAGAAACACCACAATAAAAAATCCAGTCGTTTGACTCAGCTGCTTCTGTGGATGGACTACATTTGAAAGGCAATGCAAGGCAGGACTTCCAATCCCCCTTCAAGAAAAAAATATCTACAGTAATTGGAATTTTGGCCCTCAAAACCAAAGCTTTTCTGGAGGACAACGTTGAATGTTTGCATTTAACACAGGATCTGTAGGATAAGTCTGATCTCTTGCCCATTGTGCCATTGCAAATATGATCTTTATTGCTCTCAGCCCAGAAATGTTTTCTAAATTTCTTCAGTCCAGAAATCCTCCACACATGAACATCTGGGTCCTCAGTGAGAAGTTCTTTTCTGTCTTGAATGTGTACGTGCTGTTGCTACTTCTTGAATATTTCTCAGTCTTTCTCCCACAGCAGGGTCCCTGCAGACGAGGTCCCTGCTTTCTTCTCCCTGCCAGCCCACTTTGAGGAGAGGGAAATCCTCACAGCTGCTCAGATGCCACATGCACACACAGGTAAGGATCCATCCAGGGGCCAATGTACCACAATCCACAATCAGCCAAACACATGGTACTTTCCCACAGAAGTACCAGTAGCAAATAAAGCTATATAATATGCTTCTCCCACTATAGCTGTGACACAGCTATAGTGATGACTCCAGTGCAAACATGTTGATTTGAGGTTTGGAGACACTGGTTTGTACTTTCTGTAGTGGTAAACAGCTTTCATATCCTAAGCAGGGTAACAAGACTATAGAGGGGTTTTTTCAGACCTTTATCTGTTTTCCTGAAAAGAGACAAACATCTCTGACCAAAGCAGTATAAAACCCCCTTGAAAATCAAACCAGGATCAAAACCATTTTAGTTTAGAACCATTTCTTAAGGTTATGAGGCTTTCACTATGTCATAGTTTCATCTTTAACCATTTATCTGCCTGAGTATACGTGAGTATAAAATGACAGCTATAGGATTCTCTTAATTTACATGTTTCTGAAAATTCAATATCAAGATATCAATAGAGAGAAACAAGTACATGAATTGAGATTCAGCACACAAGCCTTTACTTGTGTATTGAACTCGAGGAGGGCGATAGTCACCCGTAGGAATAAATACTTCAGTAGGACAACAAAACTGCTTCTTTCACCTTGGACTTCATGGTAATGATGTTTTGTCCTCTTCACCCCAGTCTCTAGAAGCCCCCAAAAGGAAATGCTTTTTCGACCTTAAAAAAATCTACCCTTAATATTTCAATAAGTTGCAAAACTGTTTGAACTGCAGCAGCGATGGTGCAGATATGAAGCAGCCTGAAGACTGACCTCCCACCTTAGAAATATTCATGAACAATGGACATCTGTGGGGTCAGGGGATCATGGACAAGTTAATAAAATGTCTAATGACAGGCAGGATAATCAGAGGGCTCAGTCTATATGCTGTAGGTTTTATGAAACTATTCTTACCAGCTTAGGCCATTGTCATGACTGTGTGAGGTCTTCATTTGAAAGCTTTGTTAAAGGAATCAAAAGTGATGGACAGTGATAAGCATTTGCAGTATTTTTTTCAATAGTGATTCTGTCTAGAAGAAGAGATCTGAGTAGATATTAGTAAATTCTTTGAAAGTTCCTATAAGACCTGGCTCAATCACTATCAACAGCATTAGAAATCCTTTTTTCACTCTTTCAAATGTGAAACTTTGATTTGGTTCCAAACTATTTCCCTGGGGAATGATTTGATGTATTTAAAATTTGTGGGCATGAACAAACCTCAATAGAAAGCAAATGCTGGTCTGATGTAGAGTCTAGATGACTAGATAGAATGGGAGTCCTTCACGAGGGTTATGTAATCAGTAAAAGAAAATCCTCACTTATTTAAAAACCTGTTAAAACTGCATTTAGTATTTCCTTTTCCCTGGTCCCAGAATCACAGAATAGAGTTCTCTCAAAATAAGACTCATGTCTGAGTTAGACTCATTTCCCCAAAGCGAGTATTATTTCCTTTTATTTAAAGTATTATATGTACATTTATACTGATATACATCAGGATTACAATGGGATATAGATTTGTGTGTACAAACTGTGTTGTGGTCAAAAGTGTAAGCTAAGCTTACCTGGAAATGAACATACATCTAACTGGCCTAAATTAGTTTGAGTGTCAATACATTAGCTGTAGGCCAGAGAACAGAATGGGCTACCCTTCCTTTAGGTTGCCTGGTCTGTGCACTTAACTCCACATTTCACCTTTACTCGTACCCATACCCAAGCTGGTTAACTTAAGAGTAACCTGGAAATTGCTGAAAAATTTCCTACTGCATCTTTATCTAATACGTTGTGTTTATCTTTTTAAACATAAACTCACTAAAAGTCATCTATTCAAATAATTGTTAAGTGATCATTGTGTCACATGGACTTGTGTCTCCTTCCTCACACCAAATAGACTCAAAGCAGTTGGGCTAACCCAGTCAAAACAACACAATTCATAAATTTGAAAGGTGTTAATGCTGCAGAGCTGTTTGGAAATATGAGGCTGGGTGAGTGGAGGAGAGAAACTCTGTAATATCCTTGACTGAAAAAACAATACTACAGCATGAGGTCATACCGTACCAGACACCAGAGAATCCACACAGGAGATGTTCATTTAAGCAGTTCCACTCAGAGAAAAGCTTACATTTGAGTTTACATCATCCTAGACGTGAAAGTCGATAAAACTTAATCCAAGGAAACCAAGCTTCATTAGTTCTACAATTTTTTCCCCCAGAACAGCAATCTGCAGGTTTTCTTGCTACATTATTCTGTGAAAAGAGTGGTTAATATTGTAAGAGATGGTAAAATAATAATTGCAGTAACATTAATGCCACAATTATAATAAATTAAAAATTTTATGGTGTTTTTTTCTATAAATGTTTTGGGGGATATATTTGATATAACCCTGTGTTGTAAGGCCATATCTAGCTTATGTTTAAATTTAAAGCTTTAATCCTGTCTGCATTTAGCTTTAAAACATCATGGACTAAATCTCCAAATCTTCTTATCTTCAAAATTATGTCAGCAGCTATGACAAAATGACATCTGTTTGGAAGCTGTAACACGGATCCTGCATTACTTGACACTCAGTTCAGTCCTGTTACAGAGCAATGTCTGCCTCTCACATGCAGCAAGTCCTCTGCTGAATGTATAGGATTCAGCTGGAAACCATACTTAGTTACTGTTTAATAATTAGTATATGTTTCTTCAATTCCAGTGGAAAATGTCAGTATTTTGTAGATTTACATTGATCAGAGGAATGTGAGACCTTTCTCCAGAAGTAGGGTGGGGCAATGCTTTTGACTTTCCATTTCCAGAACTTGAAGGTTGGAGAACTGCACAGCAAAACCGCTCGCTGTCTCTCCTTGCCATTCATTGTGTGCATTTAGTCTGTCAGAAATGCTCTGCTGCTGCAGTTAATGCTGAGCAGAGATTGATTGTGGGCTGTTGTTCCACAAGACGTGGCTGAGGCAAATTAATAGCTCATTGCTACTGAAAGGGGGTGGGGGTCTCATTCCCACCTTTCCTATTCCCCCTAGTAATTGCAGCCCTGGGCTCATGTTCCTTAACTTGTCCAGGGAATTAACCCCAGGGTTTCCTCAGGCCCCATTGGATCTTTCTTAAGGGGCTAAAGGATGGTGAGCAATCCCCACAGAAACCTGAATGTGTCTCTGGAGAAGGGGAAGAGTGAGAGCAGGATGGGCCCTTCCCCTCATGGGAGCAATATGCTTTTGATGAGCTGAGCTGTCCCCGGAGCTGCCCCCCCTTTTCTTGGCCACATCGTGCCTACAGTCCCTCTGAATCAGGGGGTGGAATGTGTTTTGCTTTACACAGAGTCTGTCTGCTTGCTGTTGTATAACCTAATACTCCAAACAGCACAACAGCTGCAGTGGTTCAGCATTCCAGCAATGACTTTCTACAGGTACATCTTCCCACTCCTGCTTTGTGCAGCCAAACATAGTGATATTAACTCTTAACAGCAAAAAGGATGGTGAGATTTCACAGATGCATTGCCCTCTCTGAATAACTAATGTCCCTGGAGCCTCTGAAGTGCCACATGTTGCTCCACAGACACGTTTCTCCCTGGGCTCCAGCAGTGCCCTTTTTCTTGGCCCCGAGGCCAAGAAGTGTTAGTCTGTTGTGTGTGACAGAATGGCAGGAGCATCACCTCTGGTCATTCCCATTATCTCACACTGTGGAAAGGGATATTTGCTTTTTTCCAAGTGTGCCTGTGAGACTGGGCCTCTGGTGCTAATTCCCAGGTGCTACTGCTATCCATGACCTTAGGACTACTCATTATTTTAGGGGGGAATTAATGGAAGTATCCTCACCTCCAAATCACAGCAAGAATTTGATTTTGTACATCTGAATTCTCTTGTGCTTCTCATGTAAGTGCAGACAGTCTTACTTTATGATTTCTGTCAAACCAGATGTTATCAGCTTGCAACATATATTTCACCAGTCCCAAACTGTAATCTAGCTCTACTAAATGTAGAGAAAGGTCTGGCTTTAGAGTGGTTTTCTGTGTTTCATATTTAGATTTTCAACAGCTTATAAGAAAACATGTAATTTGCTGAAAATGCATAGTTATACCCACTATTCCAGAGATAGTGGGTAGCAAAAATAACTGTTGAACTGAAGTATTGTCTCGTAAGGCTGTCTGAAGGAAGTGAATCTAAGCAGTCTAGTACAAGGACATACTTTCTTATGACCAATATAAAAATGCCAACCATTACCTGCTAATTTTCTTCTAACAAAAGAGCTCCATTTATGATTCAGTTTTCACTGTGAAATAGCTTTTGCATATTTCAGATGAACATAGAACTCCATAGTCTTTTTATTGTTTTCTTTTTTTTCCAGTCCCTAAAAGATTTCAGATTTTCTTTTAGACATCTTTATTTCCAGCACCTTACAATCATCTGACTTATCCTCTTCAGAATTCATTTCATATTTCATGGTCTCATACTTTGTGCTACCTAGGTCATTCCTGACACTTGGTGTGTCAGAAGAAAAATCCATTTCAGTTATCTGCCCTCAGCTAGTTATCATTGTATGCAATAAACAAATTTTTATATATGTTGTTGGGTTTTTTTACCCCTCCCCCCGATTCTAGTGATTATGGAGAAAGGATACTGAGTTTCTTGATCCTTGTCTTTGCTTTCTGTTTCTTGAATTTTCAAGAACAAGGAGAACTTGCCCATTGTCTTTAGCACTTAGTTCTTCACATTCCTTTAATAATTTGTTGAGATATTTTCTATGCCTTTTTAATTATTTCTCCAGTGACCTTATTGCATCTTGCAAATTGTAATGGACCAAGGACTGCCATGTCCTTAACCCACGAAAGTATGTTTTCTCCTTTGAGATTATTCTGAGTTTTGTATTTTCTCATTCCTATTCAAGAATTTCCTGCATAATCTGCTTTAATGGTCATGAACTCTGCCCTTGATACATTTAGCAAATTCCTGCTCCTTTGGAAAAATTAATGCATCTCTTTCTTCTCACTAAGGGGTATTGCCTTGTCATGTTCCTTTTGCAGCAGCCTGTGCAATCTTTTGCAGTCTCCATCTTTGCACACCATATGAGATCTTTTTCATCAGATGTCTCATCTTGTAACATTTTGGTTGACTTCTTTGATTTCAAAGCTCCTTCTATCCACTGTTCCTGATTGATCCAGTCAGAATAACTTCCTGCTTTGTCAAGTCGGGCCTTTTCTTTGGATAAAATGGTAATTCTAGATTCAGTATGGTTTCTTACTCACTCTTTATTTTTTCCCAGTTCTGAAATGATTTTTCAGATATTCAGGAATTTAAGTGCTTTTAAAGAGAACACAATATGGTGAGGAAAAAAAGTCAAAACATAACTCACTTGGCTTTATACTAAGTCTTTTTTTTTTTGTAAGTGATTTTCTTGCTTAGTCTCTTTTGACTAATCTTCTAAGAAAAAGTCTTCTAAGGAAATTCAAGTTTGTCAGGAAAATCATAGCTGTTACCAGAAATAATATCACTCACTCCTCAGATAAAAGACAGTGCAACAAAGAGTGAGTCATTCAATCTTCCAAAGTGTTATGGCATCATTTTTCAAATTTTATAATCACCTTGTATTATAAAGAGGAAAAAAAGCATTGAAATTATTTCTATATGTAAGTACAAAGTTTAATATTATGGTTTTCAGATGCCTGAATGCATAACACAAACTCACTCTTACTACCAGTGACTTCCAAAATAAATCAGTATATAATTTCTAAACAGCGTGTTAATCTAGGTATTGTTATGTAACTAATCAAAATGCATCATGAAATTTTAATAACTGAGTTTTGATGTCCTGTAATTACAGCACTATTTCTTACTCATTTTATATATGGTAGTATGTACAGCAGATGCTTTCCTTCTGGATATGAACTGAAGAAAATGGATTCATGCAAAAGAGAAGCTCAGGAGGAACAGCTCTGCCTAAATTAAAGGTATAAAGGGAGGGTTTCACACAAATAATTGCTTTTATTAAGGATGTTCTGTTTCCTTGAATGGCCTATAAATTCTGAAGGCCATCAGGGTTAGAATTCTTAAACTGAACTACGTTGTCTTTCATGGCCTCATTTTGTGTCTTTTCATCAACTTCTTTGTCTGATGGGTATTTTAAAGAGGGTTTTTAAGAATAGGATGAATAGCTACAAAAGAATGTGTTTACTTTATCCATCTTTGTGGCCTGATTCCACTATACTTACCCTCACTGGGGCATACATTAGATTTCAAGTGTCCTATTCATCCCAGTGAAACTAATTGCAGAGCAAAACACCAAATGTGAATGAGGATTCAAAGAATCCAGTTTGCAGTGATTATTGAAGCAAATAAATACATTTTTTTCATGACTTCTCCCCTAGTGCATAATGGCTGGATGTGAGTCCTATGGGGAATCACTGTGCTCTTGAATAAGAAGACTTAGCACCAGATCACCAGAAAAGATGTGATTTTGCAAAAACGCTGGCCTGATCAGAAAGGATGAGACCTTATGATACTAGAGTTAAAATTTCTTTATGTGCTAAAGAGAGCCTAAAGTATTGTTGAGTAACAGGAAACATTTACTTAGTAGAAATATTTGAAATAGTATTTACTTTGTTTTTCATGGGAAAAAATGGATAAATTTGAAGTTTCCCTGTAAAAATTCTTAAGGAGCTTAGCTTTCTGCCCAGTAATTTTTTACTCAGAGTGATAACACCTTTTACTAAAACTGATAGTACAGTTATCAGAGGAGATAAACTTTCTTGCACACATTTCAGATTCAAGATAGAAACAGAAAACTTCAAATATAAGCTGACTTTAATTAGCTGAATCTCAGTTAGACCAAGAGACAAAAAGTATTAGGTCTGTTGAGGCAGAGAGTATGTCAGTGCTGGGGAGGGGTGATAAAGTGGAGGAACAGAAAAAGATCTTTCATGCCTTCTAGGACTTGAAGAAATTTGTGTGAGTGCAAGTAAGCTTGAGAGCAAGAAACTTTTTAGAATAACAACTGTATGGGCTATGAAATTTGCAGTAGATTTACAAAAGTTTTAGTTTCCAAGTTCATGTCTGAAAATGTTTTACATGTTTCTCTTGAGATCAGGGTGGAAGATCACTGAAACAGTGGTTGGTCTCTGGGAAATACTCTCTATTTGAGTCACTTGGGCTTTCTGGGTTTTAATAATCTCCCAGGAGTTCATTTTGGTGTGTTACTGTCTTGGTGAAGACTTTTGGTCCATTGGGAAATGCAGCTGTCAGGCCTCAAGATCCTGATGGCTCTGTTTGGGGGATATTTATTATGCTTATTTTAGAGGTGTGTCAGCAAGTTTGACAAAATTTACAGTCTGGAATTATTCAGCACATGTCAGATTGTGACATCCTCCTCCTAATACAGAAACATGGTCAGTCCCATGAAGAGCTTGCAGTATAAATAGCTGACACAGGCAAAAGACTGCACTAGTATAACTCAGTTTCCTTCTTCTCTCTTGAGGAAAATATAGCCTGTGCAGCCTAAGACCAGGCATAGAAATAAAAGCTGGCTCTGAGCAAGGCAGCAGGACGGCGTGGCATGTTTTCTGTGTTCTGCAGACACAGAACAGCCACTTTGTAATGTAGTCATTACTCAAGTGTGGCTATGCTGCATCCAGAACCTCAACTAAACTGTCTTTAGTCATAGGGTGTCCCTGAGCCGTCTCCCTTGGCTTAATTTGCCGTTGTTGCACTCACTCTGCACCTCCTGCAAGGGAGCTCTTTGTCTTGGTAGGACTGATGGCCACTTTTCAATTAAATCCTTGGGCAAAGTGCTCTTCTAACAAGAAGTAATCAGCCAAAGACAAAGTCACATCCACATCTGATGTAAAATGGATTGTCTCCATCTGGTTTGGACTCTCCCCTGGTATTTTGTGTCTGACTTCTATTATCTGTGTCTGATTTAGAGGATAAACACCCTAGGGCAGTGTTTGCACAGTACCACATGCCATGACAGCACTCAATAAATTACAGGAGAGGGTGGTCACACAGGATTGTTCCCAGCTTCATGTCCCTGATCCCACTATTCACAGATCCCAAGCAATGCAGAGGGGTTGTTTTCTGTGTCACACTGTTCTACACTTGAACAGATTTCTCTTTGAACTAGTATTTTTCTGCTAAGGGGCATTAAAACATGTTCATTCATAATTAAATGAGGGGGTTTTTTTGCTAGTTATTCATGCCTCAATAATTCAAATATTTTCCAGACTTTAAGACACCTAACTCAGTTGTAGACAGTAAAAGAATTAAAAAAAACAAACGCTAAGCAATTCCCTCTTCCTACCTCAAACCCAAATGACTTCAAAATTCCTTTTTTTCTCCCTCTGCTTGCCACCTCCGTTTTCTTTCATTACACTCCCTTTTCTGTGCTCATTCCCCACCAAACTCAAGCTTCTCATGGAGCTTTCCCTCTTCTTAAGTGACATGGAAGTATAGCCACAAATATCCACAATCATCTCCTTCAATATTTGAAAATGCTTAGGGATGACTGCAACACAAAATAAACCCTTAATTGGGTAGGTTATGCTCTTAATTTTAGCTTATTCTAGCTCTCTCGCAGAAGTCTGATATTTACACTTTCTGTATTTTCATTGTTCTTCCTCAGGCACTAATGAGATACAAACTCATGTTGGTTTGAAAGGCAACATTTATATTTAAAGGACAGAATGCACAAGGTCAGTGAAGACTCTGTCCCATATAGTTATTTGAACATTTTTTTCAGCTGATCCCTTGGTTTTTATGGTATCCTGTGTTGTTTTCTTCCCTAGAAGGCACAAAATAAATGCATCAAGGAAAACTGATTTTTTTCTCACTACCCTTCCTCCCTCTAAATAGCAAACAACAAAAAAAACCTATCCGTATGGATGTGTTAAACGTTTGCAAATTATTAGGCATGATGTCTAATGGGTGTGCTTCTTATCTTAAATTTATAGATTCCTTTAAATCACAAGTTTAAAATCTCAGCCATTCTCTGGGTTTCAGGGAGAGTCAGATTGAATACCTTTCTACTTACTCTGCAGTTCCCATTAGTGTTAACAGGCATAATTCTTTTTGCTTCCGCTGGAGTCGACTCTATACACGTGTGGGATCCTTTGATAACCTCTTAAAAAGACACCCTTCTGCTTTACATGCACTTTAGAGCTTTAATGAGCTCGCGGTGCTTCTTTGTGTCTCTGTGGCCAAAATGTTATCTAATACTTCTTGTAAATAATACAAGATAGCTTTTTACTCTGTGAGTGACCTCTGTAGCATGTGCTAACGGTCTGTTTTATTCAAATATTTGCCCACAGGGTGTTTTGCTGGAGTCAGGGGAAAGCATTAAGAAGAAAAGCAGTACCGCCATTCCCTTGCTTTTCCACAGCCCAGAAACAACTGTACCTATTCAGCTACAGGGTGAGACAGAACGTGGGAGAAGGAAAGGTGAAAGGGGAGGAGCCAGCACCCTTATCTTTGCTTTCCAGTTCATCGGTCCAAAGCTGCATAGCAGCAAGTCATTTCTTCTGGGGAGCCTCTGAGCAGTCCCTATTGCAATGGAGATTTTTTTTTATGTCTGCTTTCAAAGGCCACTGTAAACACACAACAGTGAATTGGAATGTGTCTGCATGTATATTTGTTCCTACTTCTATTTATAGATACGGTATTTAAACCTCTGAGTTCTTAGCTCACATCATATACGAACCAGGGTTTCTGGGTAAATTTTCCATAAAAAGCATGAAATCAGAGCTTTGGACTCCTTTTTCTAGTTATGTTTTAGATGCATAGGAAATGTTAAACAACTGTTGAAATACAGCCTTATGTGCAGAGCTCTCTGATCTAAAGGTATTCAAAGGAGTGGGCTGCAAGGCTTTAGAGTTCCAGTGTGCACATGCACACACTTCAGAATGGCTTCCCCTGTGAATATTAGGGACTTCTGCCATCTGTGGATCACTTGAGCAGGATGGCTTTAGCAGTAGGACATGGGATGGGCTCATCTGTTCACCCTCTGGCTTTGGCCCCCACCCCTGTGCTGCCTCAGGAGCATGTGGAGAGCAGCCTTGTGCCCTCGGCTTTGGCTATCAGACAGCAGCTCTGCATGGCAGCACAAAATACAAGAGAGACAAAGTAAGGGAAAAAAGCCTCCCTTCCCTCCCTGAAGGTCTGCAAGTATGTTCCTGTGATGGGATCCAGTTGGAAGAGGGCGCTCAGCCTCCTCCTGTACTCCTGAGCCTCCTTCTGCTCCCAGACCCCACTCTTGGCTGATGGCAATGGTGGTAAAGCTGAAGGATCTGCTGAGCAAATACGAGTACTCTGCTCTGTACCGTGGCACTGGAGGCTGTTTTACAACTGCCAGGAATGGAACAGATTGCTTTTGTAAATTAAATAAACCAGGAGAGTGATCGGCATAATTCAGATCTGGGGGTCTAATGGAGGAGACTAGAAAGGGTGATACCTGCTGTGCCTCCCTTTGCATGCTTGTCACGGAAAGAGCACTAAACACATGCATGTGGCTTTGGATTCCTGCAGTTCTCGAGCTTTGTTTGATGTCAGTAGGAAGTGTGAAAATCTAAAGTAACTGATCATCTGCATGTGTAACATCTGAAAGCAGAGGAGCGAGCTTCCCTTCAGTTCTCCAAATATAGACTCTGTTCTGTTCCTTCTCACTATAGCTAGCCAGATAATTTGCATTTTTTTTTTTTCTATTTTCTGTGCTTCTGGTAGTGTCTCTAAAAGACTTGAATCCACTAAATACTGAGGTTACTAATTCACAGTATCACTCAAATCTTCCTCTCTCTAACTTGTACGAAGCTAGAGTGACTATTATTTAGGACAAAATAAGGTTATTAAAAATGTGTTCACCTTTTCTGATCCAGCAATCTCATGTTTACTAATGTTTGATGTTAAAGCTATGTTTTAATAGGTGGCAAATTCTTTTTGGGTTTTGGGGAATTTTTTGGATAGATACTTGAATATTTAGGCACTACGCTGCAATGAATACTAATTTTGGTTGCATCACATTTCCCCATCAATGACAAGAAGAGATTAACTAAAACAATATTTTATTTCCTACTTTAATGGTGAGTACATAGCATTAATTATATTATTAATCCAACTAGAAACTCTTGTACAAAGCTATTTCAAGCCATTAGTTGGCCCATTGTAATTGATTGATTACTGCATTACAATTTAATTTAGTATTGTTTTTAAGGCATTACATTCAGTTTCATTCAAGTTAATTGTATAGCCAAATAAGGAAAGAGCTTGCTTCATGAGTAAGACTGATGCAAGAATGGATTCGTCCTGATTTCAGATGTAATGGGATGTGATCCATATAGCAATTCTGTACAGGGCCCTCCAGTTAGTATTGCCTTGCAATGTATGGCAACAAGAAATGAGGGAATGGACCAGAAGATTGCATGGCATTTGGATTCAGCATTGTGATAGTCTTCTCTGCAAATGGAAATTAACATCAATTATTCAAATCTAGTTATGCTTTCAACCCTCTTAATTGCAAAGTGTTTTCCATTCAGTGATCAAGCCCAATTCCCTAAACATAATAGCAATTATAAGTGTGCATCCAGAGAAAAATATACTCTCTTTGGCCCAATTTTCAGCTCTGATATGACCTCTTTATGCTGTTTTTTACACAGAGGGGTTGTTAAGCTGGAGCAACTGCTCTCTTTGCATAGAACATATCCCAGGGCTGTTGAGGAGCATGGACTATAATCTTCTTTATTGACCCAGCATAAAAACAGGGAAAACGTAATGGGGTGGGATTTAGCTGCCTTAGATATAAGTAAGTAAGTAGACCATTTTAGATTGAAGCCCTTAAGTACCTGAGACACCCTCACAAGGGTAGGGAATGTGCTGTAGAACTGGGGAAGATCCTTGACAGCCGATGGCAAGGCTGGAGGTAATACTATAGGGCATTTAAAATAGCACAATAGTTACTTGCCTGAATTACCCTGGTTTTGCCTGGCAACTGGGGCAGCTCTTCTGAGCTATGAAAGCCTACATGTAAATTATATTATCTTTGGAGCTGAAAATTGCTTCATGCACTGCATTGTAAGGGTGTAATGAAGCTTCTTTCTCCTTACTGCAGTTCCTATTTTCTGTTAGAATAATTTCAGGCCACAAGTGTCCATCTTCTATCTATTTTTTGTGGCAGAAGTGTGTGATTCTGTTGCATTGTTATGAGTGTTTAGTCCATAACTCTTTTAGGATTTGAAAGTACTGCACCCTTTACTGCAAATAAACAATAATACAATACTGTGTGTCTTGAACTACAGTCAGATCTTTACTGAACAGACAACAAACAACAAGGCTTAATATAAAGTCCCACCTCTCTAGTTAACCACAGTAAGAACTTAGTCCAAATGTGCCATGTCACCTTCCGAGACAACCTCCCTGATAACTTTTCTGTAACATGAGAGTAGAAAGGCCATGTGGCAGCTGGTAATATGTTTGGCATCAAGAAGGTGTCTTGTCTAATACCAAGGGACAGCTCCAGGTCTCTTATTGCTTTGCCTTTAGTAGATGCTTGCATGAGACATCAAAAATCAGACGCGTCTACTCGCAGTGAAGAAAACACTAACTCTTTTGAACCAAATATTTAGTTGAAATCTGTGTCTTCTGGATTATATTCATTAGAGACAGAAGCACTTGACAGAGTCAGATCATTCCCTGCTGTATTTGCTTTGACAAAAAAAAAAAAAGAGACAAAGTCTTAGTTTTCTGAATTCTTTAGGATTCAAATCTAGGTTTCATTATTCTTGGTTGCAGTTCATTATATCCTACAAGTATTTAATCTAGAGCTCTCCTCTTCTTGTGCTTTTGAGACACAGATTATTTTCTTGCTGCATCTTCCATTTCCTCATTTGATGTTTTGGATTCATCTGACAACAAAACCAAACAAACTTCTCCAGTCATGACTGATTAGATTTCAGCCAGTACTGGTTGGTCTGCATGTGAGCAGTGACTCTTGGTTCAGCTCTCTCTGGCAGAGAAATTTGTTCTACATATTTGTTCTGAAAAAAGGTGTGTTGCTTTTTCGACTATCTTCAATTAAATTGCAACTTTCTAGTAAAACAGTGCAGACAGATGAATAGTCAATGCTAGGAATGGGCTTCAACCAGAAAAGTGGGATCCTTATTTTGAAACTACTGTGTTGTGTGTGTTTAGATGGGAGATTTTATTAGCTACAGTTTACCCTTCTAAAACAGAAAGACTGCTTCCTAAATGTATCAGAGGTTGGAAGAAGAATCCGTCTTACCTCCAAAAACAATCTGTAGAGGCTGGGGAAGCTGCCATGGTTGGTGCCACCTTTTTCTTGACTTCAAAGATAGTCCTTCACTTCCAGAGGATTAGCCCAAGATCTGTGAAACATCTCCTGCAATGTAAACTTCATATTGAGGAATCAGGGAGGATTTCACTTGTGCCCAGAGGATTTACATGTTGTTTTTCTACAGGGTCATGATTTTCAAGCTTTGAAAAAACTGGAGATGCTCCTTGGCAGAAGGAAGCCTGAATCCCATGCTAACACTTGTGCAGAGTCCACTCCTTTTGTGAAAGACTGCTGTTCCTGTATGCTGAAAGCTTTGTTTTGTATTACTCTACAGATGCATATGACAGGCTGTTCTGTTATTATAATTGGAGTTTAGATGTAATGATAGACATAGTGAGTTCCTAGTTTGTCTCTGCTTGTAATTTACCATGGGATGTATATATGTTTGTGATGGAGCATATTACCAATATCTGGATACTGCTCTAAAGAGAAATGAGATGCTTAACTGCAGTAAACAGACTGTTGTTCCAAAACCCATTCAGTGCGGTATGATCTGCTTATTTTAATGCCTTTTTTTACTCATTATTACTTTAGAATAGATGTCTCATTCAAGCTAAAAAAGAAAATAAGGGAAAAACTGCAACACAGAAAAATTTCTCTAGTGGTGGTAACACTGGGAAACATTTGCCGTGGGCATTGATTGGAGTAGTTGTCATATATTTATGTCATGATATAATGGCATACTGTGGGCTATTCTTGTATGCATTCTCATTCTGAGCTCGTTTGTCACTTGTCTGTGTAAATTCAACATCTTTCTCATCTGAGGGAGTATATATATCTCCTTGCAGTTGACTGTAAACAAATTGCGAGTGCTGCTTGGCAGGTGACAGATAGATCCAGTTGGTTAGGTGAGGCTGCTGCAGTCTCAGTGCAATATGAAAAATTTACACATTTGAGAAATTCCAGGCTGCTGCTTTCCAGTGTAAAATTTGGAATATGACAGCAGATGTCAGATTTAAGGAGAAGAATGAGATTCTATAGGGGATTGAACTAGATTTTTTCATTCTTATGGGGAAAAAAAAAAAAAGCCCAAACACTTAGCTGGCTTGCTGCTGTAATTGGTAATTGGTTCCTTTATGCACACTGTGTGAAGTGAGCCCATATGTGAGGACTGTGTTGCTACACTTTGCTAAGGCAGAGATTAGTTTCTGATTTCCAGCATGTGAGAGTCTCTGACCCTTACATGCCAGTTGAGCAAAGACCTCCATCGGGTATGGCTGGATTGGGGTGCTCAGATCCCTCCCAGCTTCAGCGTGTCTGCAAACACATCCTGCCACAGAGCTCATTGCAGCCCGGGGGCCTCAGTGTATCTCTGCCTTGGATGATGGAAAACTTTAATAACACGTGCAAAATTAATTTGGACCTTCTCCTAACACAAGTCTTTGAAGTCAGTGGGAAGCACTGAGGGCTTTTGGCATGGCAGCTCTTTATTTCTGTGCATTCAACTACTATACCTACTGACATCAGTTGATGTGAATCACTGTTGTTCCCATAAGCACTTCTTTTAATATGTAAAAGCCATATGTATTTGCTACTTCTTGTTGAGCAGCCTCTCACCTCTCAATTGTGGTGAAAGGTGCTATACAAAAAGAATAAATTGGTAGTGTAGCTCTTTGTGCCTTGCTAAGATAAGACAGACATATGGCTCAGTGTTGGGCACCGAGAAAGCAGCTGAGAGATGGGAGGTTCGGGGAGTTTGCTTGTTTGTTTGCTCTGCTTTTTTTTAGGCACTTCTTTTAATTATTTCTATTTTTCCTTTGACCTCTGAGAGATGAGACCTTGTGGTTCTGTGTGTAATTGTGGTATGGTAGCCTTTATTCAGGAGAAATCATAGAGTCACCTAAAAGAGCATAGGAAAAGCTCCTGGCATTGTCAGGGACAGCCACAGCCTGCCTTGTGTTATCTAATGACATTCACAGGTTTACTGAATTCCCTTTTCAGTCACCTCCTTGTGCTGCCTATTCCTTCTGCTGGAAATTTGCTTTAAAACTTCACTCCTCTGGAAATCTTCTAATTTTCTGTGCAAGCTTATTCTTCCTGGCCATGTTTTCCTCCTCTTTGTTCACATGCCAAAGACTACACTGTCTTTTAGTGTAATAGCTTTTCTTTTGAATGTTTATCTTTGTCTTCCCATAACACACACACATACACACATTTGCAAAATATACATATCATATACATATACATGAGCAGTATTTTTTCCTCTAAACAGAACAAAGGAAGAACTATCAGCCCTCATATGAATGTAGACAATGTTCTTTCTGTTCCAGTTTAAAGTTATCTTCCCTGAATGTACATGACTGGAACTACCCAAAGTATCCCTATAATATTCTACATAAATTGCTGTCAAAACCTTATACAATAGAGTCAATGGTGCATATCCCTGTGGAAATATTTGATTTACATTGTTATACAACCATATTAGCTTTTTAAAAATAAGAAATACACTGATGATTCATGTTCATCCTACTTAAGCATTTAATAAATTAGTTTATGTAGCTAATATACCCATATTTTCTTCTCAGTCATTTAGAAATGCTGCTTATGCATAGTAAATTATAACACAAGGTAGCTGGAACAATAGAAAAATATGTAATCCAGTGTATGGAGTTGGGGACTCTAGCACCTGGCCCCAGCAATTTTTTTTCCCCAAAGACAAAGCATGCAGAAAATGTCTCTTCCAGCTGCTTTTTGAAAATGCAAATTGTAACTCAGGTTAACAGGTTAACAATTTTGAATACTGTTGTATAGTTGACATGAACCAAACTAATTTTTACTTCATTAGTTGAAAAAAGAGTTAATAACTGCATTGTATATCATTTTGAAATATCACGCAGACCAAAACAAAGGGCATTTTTATCAGTGATCAGTCTGTGTCAGCATTTCAGTGCAAATATTCAAGAATATCTGTGCTACAGATGAAAAGGTATTAGAGATTTACTTATAAATGATGTTATTGTATCAGAATCCATCTAGTCTTACTAATATAATCTGTTCAATAACGTGTGTAATTACCATTTTTATAAGAATAACTTACATCTTTAATTTATTTTCCATTTTAACCTTTACCGAATATTATTCATAAACTTGAAAGTGTACAGATCATGGTGCAATAATCACACCAATCTCTGTATTAATTTTGTTCCTTTTGCTTATACTAAATCTATTAAAATAGAAATTCATTATGATTTTGAGTTATCATAAATACACTCTTAACAGATCCCTTATAACCTTCTGATATTTGCATATCATTTCAGCAATGCACTCTTAGCATGAAAAAACCCCTTATAGACAAAAAACCCTGTAATATCTTCAATCTCTTGTTTTATTTCTCTGCTTGTAAGTTTGAAACCTCTGCAAATCAGCATTGTTTAATGTGCTGACCATTTCTTTTGCTGAGAAAGTGCATATCTGTGTGCATATATCTAGATAAATAAGGGTAGCTACCCAAAGGACTGGCTACAGATACATTATTTATTATAAGTTACTGATGATCTTATAGCTCATGAGTGACAGAGCAAAACAGAATGACGAGTTTGTATGAAAGCTCATCAATAACTTGAAGCAATAAATAATGTATATGTCGTCTGCCAATTGAATATATTTTTTATGCATTATTAGTATTTTTTCCATGTGTTTAATAATTATTTTGGAATGGGATAGGGAATTGCATCATCCAGATTCAAAGAAACATTTTTTAAAATCTCGTTTTTTTGTCTGGCACACCTTTGTTTTTGTTTAAATTATACAGAGACATACTAGAGCTGTGCAACTAGTCTCAATGAATAATTTATTTGAATTTAACCTCCTTTTCTGCTGCTGGAATATTCAAACAACAGGCCACAACTTATTCTGATTCATATGTTATTAAAATTTTATTTGACAGATGTCTTTTTGAATTTTTATTTTATGTCTTGAAAGTGATTATTTGAAAATGGAGCTATGTACGATAATTCTGCTGAAATAAATGGGACACTTTTTATCTGATCCTTGATTAGCTGCAATTGGCCTCATGAATCCCATGGTACTCTGGGCCCTGGCTGTGTGAGAATACAGGCAATTCTTACGTGACCATTTTATGTACAGGCGTAAAGGTCGGTTTCTGCCAATTTTCAAACATATAACTTAGAAGTTGCTTTCAAAGAATATATTGGTCAATCGTGAAAAGCTATTGCAGATATAGAATGAAATGACTTTCTCTAAAATATCAAACATTTTAACTTACTTCACCCTTGAGGTTTCATGTTTTACATAATTTTCCCTACTCTCTATGGTGTGATCTGCCTTTTCCTGTTGTTCTTCTGCCTGGTCCTGAGATGATGATCTTCCAGTAGCTCCTTCTTTCACTGTGGCATGAAGGTGAAACTAGAGGTTATAGGTAAGTAACAAAAAACAATTAGGTGCTACAGTACTTCATCTATTCTTATTCCTCGTGTGTTTTTCATAAAAACAGATCATGAAATTAACATATATGAATTATGTATAGTCCACAACCCTCTGTTGGACAGAAAGGTCCAGATACCTTCCACCTAATTCCAGACACCTAACTGAGGGTTTTATGTGAGCCTCAAGAGATGAGCCTCACTCTTAAAGTGTTCATTTCATGATAACCACCAGTTTTGGTTCCCTTTACAGTCAGTACAGAGAGAGACAGGAAATACACAGGGAAAATTTGGATCACAAATACTCTGGGTTATTCTTTAGATAATCTTGCTCACTCTTATGGTTGATCCCAGATGAAGATCAGGAGGCCAAATCCAGGATTTGTCTAACTGAAATGTAGAGGATGCTGATGAAGTAGGCATTTCTAGACAAAACTATTTTTTATCCTAAAGTAGAACAATGCTAAAGTGACTAGCTCAAGGGGAAATTTCTGTATTGCTGATGTCTGAATTTAGGTTAAATGAATCAATGCAGTGAGGCAATCTACATCACCGACTTTTTTTAGTGCAATAGAGTATGTGAGTTGGATAGTAACAATAAGGATCCAACTCTGTCTGGAGAAGAAAAATTCATGTTGCCTCTGTGGGGCAGCTCTGTTACTTACCTTGTTTCTGCTTATGAGGGTTTTAATTATGTGTTGCAAGTTAGATATATTCCTGGTCTGAAGTCCAGGCCAAATTTCTGATTTGATTTTAGCATAAAACCTTGTAAAATGGCCCCATGCTGACTCCTTGATCCAGGGTGTATCCTCTTGGTACATGATGGTTCCCAGACTGTCCTGATAAGCCCTGGTGCGCTGGGGTAGCTGTCCACAATTAATATGAAGTAATACAAACGGTCTCATGAAATTAATTTGGACATATGCCCTTTTTCCACAAACTCCCACAAATGGTTTGAGAAGATATATTTTTGGGAATGTCGGTAACAGGCAGCCTAATAATATAATTTTATTTTCTGACAGAACAGTGTGGAATCCCAGAGGCAGACTCCCAGCTAGCATAATTTGCCTTCTCTCCCTTGGATTGCCACTGTTTTATTGCAGCTCAAGAATCTGGCCCATGACTGTTGTTCCGCTCTGACTTTTGTGATTCCTGTGTGCCTCATATATCCCTACTTTATGAAACCATACTGAGAAGGAGGGGTAGCTTTCCTTTGTGCCACTCCAGAAATACAAAACAACTTAACTGGCCAGAGCAGGCAGGTTTACAGCTGCTTTATGTTGACAAAAAGGCACAAAGGAGCCAGACGGTACGACTGAAATGAGGTCTGTACCTGATAGTGGCAAGAGGTATGAATTGTAAATACATTTAGATTTGACAATAAGTCTTCTCATGGCCCTTTCCTAGAGCTACATGCTTTTATTCACTGCAAGGAAAAATCGTTTCTTAGAGGAAAAGTTCTGGTCTGAATTGACTGACACTAGAGCTCTGCTTTCCGCTGTGTGATGCAGGCTGTTCCTACTTTGCCACAAAAAGACCTGGGAAGTCAGAAAGTCTGTAGTAGAACCCTGATCAGTGTATTTTGAGTTGTGGTAACATGCATCAACACTCTAGTTTGATGCAGCTGAAAGATGCTGCTCTGAAGAGTCTAAAACACTCGCAGACACTAAGAGTTCCTACCAGAAGCCCTGCTGTCTTTAAGGACCTTTTCCTTGGAGGCAGCCCTTTTAATTAGGCTTTGCTGCAGTTCTCAGACACTGTATTTCAGAATACTGAAAATAAGTATTCTGAGAATCAGATGTGCATATGCAAATTCTATGTTTTCTTTATTCATAGCACCACTGAAACCCGAACAATATAAAAAAAAGTGTTAGCAGCAAATAAACCAGTGGCATTATGGGAAGAACTTCCTGATCAGTCATAATTTATTTTTCATGACACTATTTATCTGATATACCCTCCCTTCACTTCCCCCACCTAGCCCTCAAAGGAAGAAAGTGAAGGAGGGAGGATGGGAGGGAGTTCACAAGCAAATGAGTCTCTATCTTCAAAAGGCTGCAGTTTCTGAGGTTACAAATCACATTAGTCCCCGAAAAACCAGGAGGATGCATATGCCATCAGCAACAGTGGGGTTAATGAAAGTATGTTCTTCTGTATCTAGCTTATTTTATAGATCTCTGTGCTTTTTCAAAATTTCTGTAATGAGCATGTTGTGCCTGTCAGGGGTTGGTTTCCTCAGTGAAACCTTCACAGTCACTTTCATCCCCAAAGTCTCAAACTTCTTGTCAAAACCTATAATTACCTCCCAGAGTCAAACCTGCCACTGATCATTTCAGAGAGACTTTTGCTAAGCCTTATCACTAAGAGTGCTGGAAATGAGTAGGGACCTCCTGTATCTGTGTCACCTCTCTGGACTGTGTTGTCCTGTTCTGGGAAAACTGAGAATTAACTAAAATAAGCTTTGGTGAAATAACAAGGCTTTCAAACCATAATACTGTACAATGTGAAGGTAATCCAGATGTCTTTATCCCACTTTTATTCCTTCTTTTTTTTTCATCAAAGTTAGTCAAGTGCCTTCCATCCTTTGCAACAATACATCTATAACAATTAGAGGGAGCATAATGTAGGAAATATTCTTCCCAGTGTCTGTATTTTGCAGAAAAGACCCAGTCAAAAGGCTAAACAGAGGATTTTTTTCCCTATTTGATTATAAAAAAATCAGGGTAAAAGCTGTTATAAATGTCAGGTAGCCTGAATATTAACATCAAAATAAATGCAGTTATTTTAATGAATATAAAAGCAGAGAAACACCCCCTTCCCCATATCCCTAACCTCAGTGTATAAACTGAATTAAAATCACAATAAAAATGCAAGTTTCAGAGACATTAACATTTTGGTACTGTAAGTATTCATCTACTCAATGTGGATAATTTGCCAGCATAGGTAAAAGAACAATGTGGACAATTAATGCCATTTTCAGGGCATCTGCAGACTGAGTGCTCCATGGTCATGTCTCCACCATGATCATGATGTGAACAAAGGCCAGTGATAAAAAAGAAAAAGGTGCCTGTAATGCTATCCCTTACCTCCTAACATATTTTAGCACCTGGCAACTATAGTTGATTTAACCAGAGTAGATTAAAGGCAAAGTTCAGTCTGCAATGGGTTGTTTTGTCATTTGTTTTTTGCTTGGGGTTGTTTTGGTTGTTTGGTTGGAAGGTTGATTTTTGGGTTTTTTTGATTTTGTTATTTTTCTGGAACACCTAAGCTCTGTTGAAGATATTTATGTTTTACACATTTATCAGGGTCTTTTTTTCAGTATATTTGAAACTGCTGTCAATATTTTGTTTGGTAAAACCAAACTAAGGTGAGAAGGTATGATGGAGGAGATGTGGTAGAGCATGGATGATAAAGCCCTGGAATAGGAAAAGAGGCTGCCTGTGGTGCTTCTCTCCAGACACTGCTGTGTGCCAGCATTAGAAGAGTCTGAGTTCAATGTAAAGACACCAGATTGGTTTTGGTGCTTATTGTGAAGATGTTTGTGTTTAAATTGTGCTGAAATTGTCCCCGTGTATTTCTAAGCTGTTCTTTTCCCATAGAACACATGGGAATCTTAAAGCTTTAAAATACAAGGTGGTGCCATCACTTTGGAAAATCCAGATCTTAATGTAAATGCTCTGATAGTTCCCTGAAATTCAGAACTCATCCAAAGCTTTCTTTCCAAATCCATTGTTACCACTGGATTCTAAGACACTAGTTAGATAAACTATATATCATGAACCAGGAGTTAAGGTGGCTGAAGATTTTGTAGCCATTTGTAGGAATGGGATGCATGCAGTGAAGGAAGAAAAGAACGGGATTATGTCATGAACCAGGATGGACACTATGGAGGTTCCAACTCAACAGAGTTAACTGATTTCTGTTTGAATAATCATTTAGGTAAGAAGCATAAGACTAATTGGAAAATGATTATTCAACACAGGCCAAATGCTAGTGAAGATAATGAGAAGGTTGATTAGTGATCTGAAAGAAATCCAGAGTCATAGAGTCACAGAGTATTCTCAGTTGGATGACCCACAAGGATCATCTAGTCCAACTCTTAAGTGAATGGCCTGTACTGCAATTGAATGAGAAGGATGAACTTGCTACAGGCTGTTGTGATTTCTGAATGAATAGGACATGGGAAATATGCAACCAGAAATGTTTTAGAAATTCATGTGTAGAATTGTACCTGTAAACATGGAAGAAAGTATAAATAATTTTCTTTTATTTGCTAATGGTAAGTGAAGAAGAAAATAGCATTAATTTAGGGAAGAATCATTAATATGGTCCGTGGTCACAGGGTACATAATTCCAAGCATTTTTATCAATTTCTGAAATTTGCCTCATTTTATGTTGAATCCTGTAAAAAGCCTCTTGATTTTGTGCATGCTTTTTAATCCTACCTCTCCAGGTAACTTCCCTGCTGTATCAGCTGTCTTTGTACTCTTCCACTGCCTAAGACAGCTCTCAGTTACTGCTTTATTTCAGTGACTGAGTTATTTTTCTCTCTCCATACTCCAACTCCCTCACTGGTGCATTGCAAGCTGAAAGCTACACCCCCATTTTTCAATGACTGTGAGATCTAAAATCTAATTAAACTGTCTTCTGATCTCTGTTTCTGTCTGTCTGATCTATCAACACCCATTTTCCACTTGAAAGGGTAAACAGATATGCATCTCTACCAGGAGGAAGGAAGAATCATGAGTCTGTGACTACAAACCCTGTAATTTGACTAAGGAAGTCAGGGAGACTTTAATATGGCTATCAAGTTAAATTCTGAAGCAGTTATTCAAATTATTTGTTGTTGTGTGCATGCATCTTGCCAATGTTTTTCCTGTGCACGTATATTATGCTTTTATATTTTGTATACTTTATATATATATGTGTGATTTTATAAGATACATTTTAAAATAATCTTACAAAGAAATGTCTTAGAAAATGAAGAATAAAGAATCTGCCAAATAGTTGAGTAAATTAAAGCAGTAGGCAAGTGAACTAGTTAGGCAGAAGGTTGATTTGTGGAAAGGAATATTATGGCTGACATAGAAATCTGTATAGAAATTAGAGCCATGAAATGGTAAGTTGATTCTAGGATGCTACAGAGAGAGTTTACATCTCTAGGGTAGTCAAAATAAAATAACACAGAATCAGCAAATGTTTTTATACATTGGAGATTTCAGTAACAAGGCAGGATGTTTGATCCTGGCAGAGTTTTAATTACTCAGATGTTGATTTGGATGCCACTCAATACAAAAATGAAGAGGAGGAACACATTTTAAGAGGTATTTCAGAATTGCTTTCTTCCATGGCTTATTGAAGCATTCAGATTGTTAGATGCTATTTTGGACCAAGTCCTAGGAAATATATCAGGGATGATTAATAGAACTGAAGCACAAAAACCCCAGACATTATATCATTAGTTCAAAATATTCTTGGGGGCTGGTGGAGATAAGTGAACTTTCTGGACCACAGGAAAGTTGACTTTGAGAAAACATGAAATGCCTCAACAGGTTTGGGTTATTTTATTGGTCAAGATTTTATCATGCAAAGGGATTCTAGTGGAGATTCTAAGAAGTGTTTTAGAAATGGTGATGGAATTAAAATACATCCTGGTTCAATCTAAAGGGAAAACAGGCAACAGATGCAAGTTTGTTTAAGTGGCAATGTAAAAATAATTACAAACAGAAGGATTCCTTAAAAATATATACAAAAAAAGTGAAGGGTGGTTTGGGAAATCTCTAAAAATAAGCATAAGTAAGTTAAGAACTGAATGTTTAATTGTAAAGGGTATTTCAACTAACAAAAGATTCTGCTGTTGCATTTAAAATAAATGAAAAATAAAACGCCAAAGTGATCTACTTAAAATGGAGATTGGGGTGCCAAAAAAAAGCCACAAAATGGGTTTTGAGAAGAGACAGAAGATGCCAAGCTGCTCAAGGTAAGGATTAAATTTCCTAATTAAACCAATTATCAACACTTAATGGTGCATTGAATGAATTCTTCATTTTTTACAAAGCTTTCCACCTTGGCAAACAACCTTCACAGCCACAGTGATGCCAGCCATTGGGCAGGTTCCCATCTAACTGGAATTGTTTGCAGGAAGGGGATCTACTGTTCCTGTATGAAACAGGAACATGTTAAACAATTTGGGATATCTGAGGAGGTGAGAACCTGGTCACACACATGAGGGGAGAGACAAGATACATATTTGTGTCATACAGAACCCAACCTGTATGCCTGGGCTCCAAGCTGGCTTCCTTCCATTCTTCCTTCCATTCTTCCTTCCGTTCTTCCATCCTCCCTTCTGTGCTTCCACTGGCTGACTTGTACAGCCCAAGAGAAAAAGATCAGAACCTGGCTTGTA
This sequence comes from Calyptomena viridis, assembly GCA_013390005.1. Classification (NCBI taxonomy): domain Eukaryota; kingdom Metazoa; phylum Chordata; class Aves; order Passeriformes; family Eurylaimidae; genus Calyptomena; species Calyptomena viridis. The sequence goes on from WEIV01021011.1 coordinate 109,572, forward strand.
AAACACGTTACTTAAAATTATAAAGTTTTCCAGCAGTTTTAGAAAGACCACCCATCTTCTTGAAGCTGAGAACTGATTTGTGTTCTTAAATGATTCAGGGCCATAGTCTTCCTGATGTAGACCTGATCATAAAGGAAAATTTCTAGTATGTTGAGGAAAGAGAATGACTAGAATGCAAATAATTCATAGCTATGAGAGTTCAAGAAAATGAAGAAAGAAACAGATGAAGTCTTCGGGAAATTGCTTTCTAAGTTCTTTGATGAGAGCACTAGAAACTTGCAAACATAATGTCATTAGTCTGAGATAGGTCTTTGACATCAATTATGGAAAAATATTATCAAAAATGTGTAGGGTCATAGATGGAGCATGCTGTGGTACTTAATTTCTTTACAGACAAGTTGCATAAATTTGTAAGAGTTTGATATTGCTTAATTCTATTGCTATCTCCCCCAAATTTTTTATTACGTAGTCCTGTCTGCCTTCAGTATAAAATGAATTGGCATAATTTTATTTTTTAATATATACCATTTTCGCCTTGACAGTGATTAATTTCATAAGGAACCATCTTGGTGAAGAAGGCAAAGTTACTCTTATCCTTTTCCTTTGAAGACTGAGCCTGTTTCCACCATTTCATGAGGTGATGTTTCTAAATGTATGGTTTGGCCTTGCCCATTAGTGAGTTCTGGCTGTGGCAGAAAGGTGTGGTATCACCTTACTCTATATGGTCCTTTATGGCTCCCAGCATGGGGCTTGAAGTGATCACGATAACAACAGATTTGATTGGAGTGCGTAGACAGAATTCATTGCTGTTATTGCCATCAGAGGTTAATGGACAGGTCCTGTGCTGGCACTGGAGCTCACTTGCCTGAATGCACAGTCCAGTGCTCCCCAGTGGCTGCTTGTGGCTTTCACTGCTTGCTGTAGTGCTGTGCTGCTGGTCACCTCACTCCACTGTGCCTGGGAATGTTTTCTGAACAGCAATGGGGATGTACCTGGGCTGGCAGGTGGCCAGGCTGCCCCTGTTCCTGTGCTGCTGTCCTGGACAGGCTGGAACTCCGCTGTGAAACTGAGTTGAAGGGACTGTGACCTGTGGATGAGTTCTGTGTGGGAACAGAGATGCACCTGCAGCCCATGGGTGACCCCACACCTGGGCAGGTGGATGCCCAAAGGAGTCTGTGACCCTGTGGGAAGCCTGTGCTGGAGCAGCCTCCTGGCAGGATCTGTGAACTCGGAGAGAGAGGAGCCCTCGCTGGATCAGATTTGTTGTCAGGACTTGTGATCCCATGGGGACCCAGCCTTTTCCTGAGGGACTGCAACCAGTGGAAGGGACCCACTTTGAAGCAGTTTGTGAAGAACTGCAGCCTATGGGTGGGACTCACATTGGAAAAGTTCATGCAGAACTGTATCTCATGGGAGGGACTCCCTGCTGGAGTATGGGTGAGTGTGAGATTCCCCTGCAGCCTGTGGTGAAGTTCATGGTAAGACAGGCTGCCCCTGCAGCCTGTGGGTTCTAGTCTAAAGGACTGTATTTACTGTAACAGGAACTGCCTTGTTGCAGCCAGGTTGGGAACAAAGGGGAGGAGTTAATTGCAATATATAATACTTGTCCCAAAAGGATGAGGGGTGGAGATTGTAATGGATATGCCTTTGAATTGTTATAACCCATGATTTGAGCTGCGTGTTATAGGAATTTCTGTAGCAGGAACTATTTGAACCAATGGAGAAGAAGCAATGCAAGTGCAGCAGTGACCCAACGTGAGCTGGCTTTGGTACCCAGTAACTCCATGCAATGTACCACCTCTCCTCTCCCAGTGACCACTGTAACAGACGGAGCCCCAGGTCATGGACTAAATCAACTCAATGGGCATCTTATGGACATTTTGTAGGTGTGGTCCATGGACTAAGGGAATGATGTCTGTGTATTACATCAAAGGATGGGAAGAGGGGTGGTGGTTAATAAAATGGTATTGGATAGTGTGAGACCTAAGCATGACATAAGTGGTGTGGAATAAGGGGTGGATAATGTGGTGGTTTTAGTTGAGGTAGAGTTGATTTTCTTCACAGTGGCTGGTGTGAGACTGTCAGATTTGTGCTGAAAACAGCATTAGTAGTGCAGAGATGTTTTTGTTATTGTTGAGCAGTTCTTGCACAGCATCAAGGTCCTCTCTGCTTCCCATACCACCCTACCAGTGAGTGGCTGATGGTGCACAAGAACCTGGAGGGGACACAGCCAGGACAACTGACCCCAGCTGACGCCAAACCTGTACCATATGGTGTCATGCTCAGTGTATAAGGTTGGAGGAAGAAGGAGGAAGAGGGGGAGTTATGACATTTGTATTCCCAAGTCACCATTACACATGATGGAACCAGGCTTTCCTGCGGTTGGCCAAACACCTGCCTGTCCATGAGAAATGTTGCATTAATTCCTTGTTTTGCTTTGCTTGCATGTGTCACTTTTTCTTTCCCTATTGTATTGTCTTTATCTCAACCCACAAGTTTTCTTACTTTTACTCTTCTGGTTTGTTCCTGGATCCTGCTGGTATCAGTATGGGCAAGAGGCTGCTTGGTACTTTGGTCCTGGCTGGGGTTAAATGACAACACTGCCACTCCTGTGGGGCTCTGCATGGTTAGAGCTCAGCTCCTCATGTCAGATGCTGCTGAAACACATTACTTCTGGCTTTGCTATATTACATATCAGTTTTGAAAGCAGGACTGAAACTATCTGGTCAATTATTTTTTCATCAGAGGTGATATTTCATGGTTTGCAAGTTGCTCAAATTGTTTTTAGAAAGTATCGGGCAAAGGGTTACTGCTGAAGGACCACAATTCTGGATTAAGACAAATCAAAGGGAAATATAAAAAAACCCCACATCAAAATAACTCGGATTTTGAGATGGATTTTGCTTTTAATCATCTTTTTTTATGTATTTCTCTTTTTCAGTTCTTTCCTTCTTCTCAGTAATTTTCCTAAAATTCTGATGATATGGTTTACAACGGACTTGCACAAGGGGATTTCTCTGCCTACCAGACAGCAGGATGTTACTGAGGTTTCAGAAGACTTTCCATCGCCAACACTCTCACAAGGTTGTAAATTACTGATTGTATTGCTGTTTGACAGGTATAGAGTTTTCTTGGTCAAGGAATGCAATAGTCCCCTCAAAGCAGGCATGTGTTGTAGGGTTACTGTTTCAGGTAAAAGGCAGATTAGTCTATACACACTCACTATAATGTCTGGAAAATCACATATTGTAGACTATAATCAGGGGGGTTTTATTCATATAAATATCTTACTCTGTATTCATTCTACTTGATACCATGTTCTATGCTTCTTAAATTGTGGCTTTATTGTGCAGCACTGGGGTTTGCTCCTGAGCAAGCAACATGTGTAAGGAACACATAAACAAAATATTGGGGTAGTTCTGGGAATAGAGGGTGGTGAGAGAGCCAGTGATTTCACTTGCAAGAGTGATTCTTTTGATGTTGGAATCTTGCTTTGCCATTGAGGACTGCACTGAGCAGTAGTTTATCTGTGTAGCCTGTCATTCCACTCGCTTTTCCAGTTCTGTGTCCTGAGTTTTATGCAGCTGCTTGCACACTGATTCCTACTTTCTGTATAAGGTGCACTGAGAATGGAAAAATCATTTAATCATGATAAATAATTAACTCACAAAGACTTCATGACCCAATTAGACATTGTACCTCACCTCGTCACATTACATCTAGTGCCAGTCGAGTCACTTACTAAAATCCTTAAATAGACTAAAATCCTTAAATAGTTGTTTCAGACATGAGTACAAATTATTGATTGACGCACACTGAACTGAAAGGATTTGTGACACTGATGAAAAAAACAAATACAAATATCACTGAGAGATGTGAAAATGTGAAATATTTGACCAGTTGTATTCCCATGCGGTGTCTGTAGCTTGAACCCCACCTAGTAACGTCTCTAGGTATTGTTAGTATGAACTACCTCTTCCTCCATGTGACTGATGGACACTGTCATTCTAGCACAGTTTGCTATTGGTAGCACATCTCTAAACAGAGCAAATTTTAAGGAATGGTTAGCAATAGAATCAGAAGATATCATGTTACTGGTCCAAAACATCATCCAAATTATTTAATTAGAACCTCAAAAATACTATTTTTAATTAGTAACATTTTTGTCTTCAGAAAACTTCTTAATGGAGAATATGACCTTGATATTCCCTCTTGCCCCTAGTTTCTGCCACAAGTAGGCTGAAGTGCTTGCTTGTGTGAGAGAGGAAATGGGCAACAAATAATAACAGCTATAGGAAATTGAAGACAAAAGAGACAAAAAAAGGGGTTTATTGTCTAATGGTCCTTGAATTTCTGACTGCATGTAATGGCACTGGAAAAGATAAGCAAGCTATAGAGGCATCTCCATTGGGAAACTGGAACTGAAATGCTATTGTTTGGAATACAAGCTGCTGGCCTGCCTTGTTTGCTCACTGGGTTTGGTTTCAGTGACCTTTTCTAACAAAGACTAGTACCCTGCTGAAGGTACAGAGCACGACATCAAGGATAATTTAAAGTGATGGGAAGAAGATGTTCTTTATGGTATATAATAAATAACAGGACTATGCCTGGGTGGCTATATTGTGGATATTTATGGTCCAGTAGAAGTCCCTGACATACACATGTGGGGGGCATGTTTGTGGGGCACTTTTTAGGAGGCAGCAATTTTCTAACTAAATGGGAATTACTCTTGCTGGGAAAGACTGAAGGGAAAATATAAATGAAGCTTCCTTTTTTTATTCTTCATCAGAGAAAACATCTTATAGCTGAATATTGTTAAGCTCCAAAAAGAGATTCATAGGTTTTAAACGTCTGACCAAGGAAAGTCATTAAATACATCGTTTAACTTGAAACATGTGAATTGCATTATGAATTCAGAAAGTTTACCTGAAGTTGTATATTTATTTAAGTGCATGGCTGGAGTGGGACCAAAGCCCCATGGGAAAGGATTTCTAACTTTCTGTTGTTGCTTTTACTGCAATGAAAATAGTCAGAAGTAGTAGTAATTATTGTGCCATTTCACAGTCATTATCAAAAGAAAACTTTATGTAGCTTGTTGACTGCTTTGGTTAAAAACCCATCATTTTAGTATTTTAGATTATATAGATTTGCCTTGTTCTTCCAAGGTTCTGAAGCAATGTTAATACGATATTTCCTTCCAGTTTCTTTTCTTTTGGTCTTCAGAAGCATCTTGCATGTAGCAATTATTTAGTAGGACTACTAAAAGAGGAGATATTAAGCAATAAAAATTACCAATGGCAAAAATAATCAAAGACATTTAAAAGTAACTGGTAATTGCTACATCAAAATTTAAAATTTGATAAGACTGGGCTTTTCCCCCACTGTAAATGGCATTACCTCACATAACATATCTCATGTATGCAGAGCTGCATGTTGACATGAAACACCCAACTAAAGTTTGGTCTCCAATACCTTAAATTAAAAAACCCCACAAATGCAAAAACGACACCAAAAATCTATTAAGTAAAAGTGCTCTGATTTTTGTCTCAGATTTCCAACACAGAAAAGGTGTTCACATAACATATAACATATTAGCTGTGTTTCCCGTGTCCAGGACTGATTAGCCATGCAGTGCCTTCTCCATATAATTGATCTGACAGAGACAGACTAACCTACAAGAAGTTCACTCCAGGACTCCCTGATCATATTTACTGCTCATATGCATTCAGTCTGCATCAATTCTGAACTGTGCTCACAGTGGGACTTTTGCATCTCAGAGTCAGTTCACACTTGTATGATGACTTCTTGCCTAGGATTTTGTGTGAGCTACCATCATTCAAAGAAATTAATTTAAAAAATGATTAGCCAAAGGGGTACATTGAATGGTGAATTCTACAGGTTAACTTAAGTGTTTCCATAGTAAACCCTTACAGCTATGTCCTGCAATTATTTACCAACAGTTTGGTGCCTATTTTATTTCTCTGGGGAATGGCTTTGTGTAAAAACCAGCAATATATCTGGCAATAACTAATTATTGTCAATTAATAAAACAATTGGCAATTAAGTCAAATGTGGTGAGAATTTTGCATGGCTGATCCTTCATACACAAGTGTGGTGCAAGCAGGCATTCCATCTTATGTGCCCCTGTGGGTGAGACAGGCAATTACAGCAGCAGACATTTTTTGGAAAGGGGAATTTTATTTGATTGGGTGAAATCTGGAGTATGCACTTATCTAAATATAACAGAAAGGAAGGCACTCCATGTAGTTTGCAAATGAAAGGGAAGTGAACTTTTGTCAGGATTGCACACCTGGAAAAATTATGGAGGTTAGAACCATGAGATAAAATTGTGAGCTGCTGACAGCCTTAAAAATTACCTAATTGAGAATGAGACTGTGAGGCACATCTAACTGTTGCTAGGACCTTGAAAGGACTGCACTCAATCTTCTAATTCCATATTATGGAGTGAACCTGCAGTGTTTGTGACCTTGCAAAATCAGTTTGAGCCTAGCTGACTTTTAAAGCCTTAAATCAAGATCCTGCCAGAGTGAGATGATTCTTGTAAGAATGATAACCCACAGATAAGGCAAAATGAAATCTAGTTGGCTCTTGAAATGACTTGGACAAACTCTGGCAATGGAAATGTCAATCACATGGCCTTTGCCAAGGTTAAATCTCAACTTCTCCGTGATTCAACAGTCTGGACATGTTGGCAATTGTTTCCAAGAGAAATACCATAGAAAAGCAAGAAATTTCTGTTAACAGCTGGTGTGAAGTGACTTGAAATAGGCTTTTTAGTTTTACTTAGGAAGTAAGTGTTAGAAAAGGAGGAGAAAGTGATTGTTTTGGACAGCAACTGGTCTCCAGACATATGGACCCAAAATGCTTCTCTGCTTGTTCATATATTTGAAACATGGAGACAAGTCAGAGGGCTGTATCTCCCAGGCAAATCTGGGGGATTGACAAACATTTTAAAGTGAACCTGTTCATTCAGGATACCAGGTAAATTGTCTTTTTCAAATTCTTGTCATAAATTCCATACATAGCCTTTTGCTCACTGATATTTTTTTCCGTAATTCCTCATGACTCATAAATTAGATAGACATGCCAATTTTTAAAATGTGAAAATGTGAGAAGTTCTGCTGATTTACAATGAGAGTATATTAATAGATTATCATTGCTGCTCACCCCAGGTCTATTCTGTATCCTAGTATTTCTAGAACAATGACATCTGTCACTTCATTCTAAGTGTCAGTCAAGGACAAGTTTTCTTTCTCATGTTCCTGGCCATAGCTGGAAAGCTATAACTAGGAGCACCTTTCTATTAAATTAAATGAAATTATAGCATAGAAAAAGTTTCTGGCCGGTCTCCAAACTTAATTGTATTGAAACATGGAATTGTCTTTCATTATAAATAAAAGCAGTGAGGAACATGGGATGCATTTCCATTCCATGACGTCTAGTTTCAAATCACTCAATTATCTTAATGAGATAGGAAGGATGGGTAACAGAGGTAAACAATATGTTTATTGGGAGCTTTTAAATTCCTATTCTAGAGGTGGATTTGGTACTAGATAAATTTCCACACTTAGTGGGGAATAAATTTCCTATGGTGAGGAAAATTGTCAACACAGGTGGTCCAGGTTTATGTTATCTTCCTTTGCAGCTCTTTACAGAACTAGTTACATGTACTATAATATCCTGTAACTCCTAAGTGCAGAGAGGTTCATTAGTTCCTAACAAGGGTTTTTGCTTTCACCAGCCAGGCTCCTCTCACCACTATAGATCCAGGTTCCTCACCATACCCCACTGTTCTGTCTCTTCCCTGCCACTTCTACCACTTCTCTACCACACACCTTTTAATCTTTACAATATTCACACAAATGGAGTGCTTGAATTATTTGAGCCTTTCTTGGGTAACAACTGGCCAGCATGGATCTTTACTGTTCCCACCCACATCTCAGCCAGGCATGTCACAGATACAACACCTTCCTAGAAACATGCTTCTCTCCCATTTCTTCCCTCCCCTGCAATTTCATGCTGATGCCCTGTAGAATTTATTTCCCAGGGACTGCTTTCAAACTTTTTGCTGCTCTGCTTTCACTTCTTTGCTAAATCTGTTCTAAGCAGGTCAAATCTGATAGATAGCTGATGTTATAGAAGGAACTCTGCTGGAATTTTCTGAGAGCCAGAATGTAGTGCAGATCTGTAAAAAAATAGAAAATTCTATAAGGCAGCTTTGCTGGGTTCAAAATGATTTAGTCTGTAAAGTCTTTTTGAGTGTCTGTACAAAGAAGCCTGTTGGGTCATTTGATCTGGGATGAGAGGTAAAAGAGACAATATGGATCAGTGAATTTGTTCTCTTTAGGAATGCTTGATTGAGAACTCTCCACAAAACACTATGTTTTGTTTCTCCAGCTACCTATACACTGTCGTGTTTGATGTTGCCTTGTCTGTCACAGTGGGTGAGGTTTTAATTTGTTTTCCTGGGTTTCAGATATGTGCCATGCATTTTGGAATAAAGAACTGCAAAAGATACACCTCAAAACTGACCCATTCAGTTTTGAGAATATTTGCACTACTGTCATAGAATCAGAGTAATATCTACTTCAGTAGGTTAATTTTTTGTTTCATAGCATTCATGCAGATATCTATTTTAGTAGGTTAATTCTTAATTTCATGGCATTCATGCAAACCCTGGTTCCAGCTGGGGTGTATTTGAAAAAAGACACCACATTTGTAAAAAAGGGTTGGAACGCATCTCCCACAGGTTTTATGGGGGGAAAAAAAAAGATTTCAAAATAGTGCTTTCAGTGTTTGCTTCATTCTCTGCTATCAGATGTTCTGTGCAATATATGTGCTAAACTATACTAGTTGTGTTATTTCCTGTTTTAGGTGCTGGTGCAGAGTTGGATCAGAATGGCCAAATTGCAACTTTTGAGTTTCATGCAGCTTATG
>WEIV01021012.1:3116-25548 GCA_013390005.1 Calyptomena viridis
TCTGCTTGGTCATCTGAGCATCAGGTCTTCTAAACCAATCAGCCATAGAAAACGTCTACCATTCTTTCTCTTCACACCCATCTTGCAGTACTCTAAATTATGATTTATTTTCTTAAAAATAGAGGTTTAGAAAGGAAGGGTTTTCAGTTTGTCCTTTTGGTCACTGCCTCAATGAATTAAGTCCTTCTTCTAATGTTTCATAACAGTATGTCAGCCTTACCTGTCATACTGGATGTACAGAAAGGGTTATAATTTGGCTGTCTCAAAAGTTGGGAGCAGGCCATTGGAAGCCAAGCTTTCCAGTTCACCAGCAAGAAAGTACTCTTTGGCAGTCTTGAAGAAAGTTCATGAGGAGTATCCTAGAGTTCTGCTGACTTCCCAGAATAGTTTAACATCTGCAACATGATTCTAACACAGCATTCTATCAAAAGGTACTCCTTGCTTCTTCAGTAATGGATTTCTGGGCGTCTGTCTCTCTAACCTGCAATATTTTCATGCCCATCTTCCCTGCAGTCTCTGTTTCTTGCCTTCATTGAGGAACAGAGTCACAGGACTTGTATCAGCCTCAGTGTTCCTGCTCCAGAGGGATTTTTCTCTTTTGAATGCCAGTCAGTCTCTGTTAGCACTTGTGCCACAGCATCCTCTCCTTGTTCTGTCCTGTCAGGAACAGTCCCTTTTGCTGTGTACTAGTTGTAGGGGCTTTTCTGTGCTGTTTCCATTGGTGATAGTAGCTGCTGCCATAGCAAGAGCTTAAGTCCAGTAGAGACACCTCCGGGTAAAATGCCTGAGGGTGACGTGTGTGTCAGTCTGTCTGACTGTGTCTGTGTCAGCTGCTTCTGATGGAATTCAAAATACCCATAATGAACATTTTACTGAAATGGACAATGGAAAATAGTGGATATTTCTCTGCCATTTTAGCACTGCAGCCAGAGCTGGCACCTTTGCCTTCTTGGTCTGTATGGCCAAAAATATCTTTTTCAGGACAAAAACCTGCATTCTTCCAAAGAACTCAACTTTCACCCTATTCTATCATTGACTAGGAAGTCTATGCTCTAAGTGACATGCAACAGCACAGACAGGGACAAGCCTCTCAGCTACTCCTGCAAGTGCTGCACACCAGGGAGTCCTGGGGAGGCTTAGCACAGCAGGAGCATTGTCTGTTTGTGGGGAGATTCACCTGATGAAAGGAAAATGGGCACTCCAGTCCCACCTCAAGTTTCTTTTGTGTTTTATGTACCACAAAGATGTAGGGCTGAGTGTAAAATAGATCCCACTGAGGCCCTTGCTGGCTGTTGGGGAGCTTTCCTGAGAAGTGGCTGTATCCATACCTTCCCTCTCAGGCACAGGATTGAATCTGGGTGGTTTGCATCTTAGCAAGTGCTTTAACCATTTATAATGTTCACAGCTTAAAGTTTTCTTCTAGATTCTTTTTCTTTTTTCCCCCAGATAAATTTCTGGTATGCAGAAGGCTGAATAAGAGTTATGCAGAGAATTTTAAAGTCAGTGCATTTATAGTAAGTACAGGGTCAGCCGATACAGTCTAGAACAGGGGAATAGGGGACATCTGAAGAGGTCACACTTTGGGATTTTGATGTTCACACAAACAATTGGAGACATTTTTAGGAAGTCCAGAGTATAATTATGTGAATTATATGAAATCTCTCCATTCATAATTTAAGAGAGTCTAGGGAAAAATAATATTATTGTGAGTTGATTATTTTGATTATTTACAGAGTAATAGGAAGTACTGTGGTAAGCCTATTGTATCCATCAGTATGTCAGAAGTCTTCATCAAATTAGGTCTTGCTGGAAAGAGCAAAGATCCGAAGTTGTTTTAACATGAATTGTGCTGCCTTAGCAAACTAAGTCAGTCATTTCAGTCTTTCTCAGTAATCAGCACTCCTGTTGCAAAAGAAGATTGTCTGATGGCAAGGAATGGGCTAAAGAAGGACCATTTACTCTTGCCTCAACTTGAGGTATGTGTAACCAAGGGCATTGTATTACAATGCATATTAATGTAGAAGTTATAATCATTAAACTTCACTCAAAAATTAAAGGCTCAGATTAAAAGAGCTGTCAGTTTTAGCCTTTCTAGCAGTTCTACATTCACATATAAAAAGTAAAACTTCAAAAAGGATTAAAACAAGAATTTACTTTGTTTCGCCAGATAGAATAATGACTAGCTTCTCATTTGCAACACTTTCTGCCTGCAAGGTGGCTCTTTGATTTGAGCTTTGAATGCAATCCAAGTCAATATGTCAATAAAAATCTTTGCCTTCCTTCAGCTATACATGTAACTAATGCCACTGTCAACTATGTCAGCCCAATTCTTGGAAAAGAATTTCTGGCTAACTCCTTCCTTTGTAAATTGGATGGCTGCCTGCACATTCCTGTGGAGCCATAGCACAATATTTGCTATTGTTCTCTGACTTTGTTTTTATTTTTAATTTCTCAATCTCATAAATCAGCGTTGTTTCCTCAGTTTACATTTTTTCCTGTTCTATTAGGTTCAGCATTTTAAATTGTTGACACATTATATGGCCTCCATAAAGTGGAAAGCACGTTCCGGGTCTGACACAATTGTAGTTTCCTTGCTGCACTTTCCCATTGAGGTAAATAGCCATTTACTTTATTTTGGATCTACAAATGAGACCATGAACTCTGAGGGAACATAAGATGTAAAACTTGAGCTCAAGATGAAAGAAGTAAGTTTTAGTCAGTGTGCTGTTGTTTTTTGCCAGCAGCAAAGAAAATAAATACCTGCAGATACCTGTGTTTACTCTGTGTTTTTGAGAACAAGGCAGGCGTGTGTGCCTTAGCAACCTCCTGGGAACACTTTGAATTTGTCATACAGGAACCAATCTTAAGAAACACGGAGCACTTTGGTTCTTCCTCCATCCCCATCACTGTTACTGTACTCCATAATCTCATGTGGTAAGACTCTTGTAATCTGTAACAGGCCTATAAAACTGTATCTGGAAATGCCATGCAAAGCATTTGGCAGAGCAAACTAATTATCTGCAAAGAAACAAAGCACCCCAGTTTGCAATGTCAACCAGACACTGGAATATAAAATCTAATACTGACTGATGCAGTTTCTTTAACATCTTAGTCCAGTAACATCTGTCTCATTGTATTTCTTTTAATCTAGCTTGTTCCTTCTCATGTGACTTTGAAGAACATTAATGCTGCTAAAATCTTGTCCTAATAGAGGTTCAAGTTAATAAAGATGTTGTGAGCTGTTTCAGTGTTGGCCATGATGGTTTAGCTTTTATAATACAGATTTTTCACTTAATTAAATGGTGACAATGAATTACCTTGTTGATTTCAACATAAATACTTCCTTGAAATCATACTTTAAACAGCATGTCATTATCTTCTCTTTTTCCTCTTAACAGTAGACTTTCATTTCAAAGTGTAGTACTCTGCATTTACCCCAGTCTCTTATCCTGGTAGATAACAGCGTCAAGCAGAAACCAAGAGCTACGAAGTGTTACACTGATAGCCAGAAAGGCTGATTGCACTATATTAATTTATTATTAGATAGAATTGCAAAACTGGTGTTGGAACAGTGTAAGTGTAGATTAAAGTCCCTGAGGTTAACGATTCTGCCTTGTGTCCTGGAAATTTAGGAATGGTAAGAATGGCTGTAGTAAGTTAGAGCAAAGATGAACTTGGTTGAGCAGTCTAGGAAATTCCCAGACTGATTTTTCTTGTTCAGCCCTGGAAAAGGTCAGTGCAGACAGCCTGCTGGAGTACAGCAACCACTTGCTACCTGTACAGCCACGGTGTTTAATTCAGACTGAGACTGATCTTTTTTGATCTTTTACTGAGAGTAATCTTTTTTGGGTTTTGGAAGGTTTGAACCAGTGCTGAATGCCAAGTGTAGTAGGAGTAACACGGCCCTTGCTCAGAGTCCTTACAAACCTTACAGCACAGGTCAAATGCAAAGCTAGTTCAAGGCTAAGAGTCTCTTTGAGGTTGTACCTGTTTATACTACAGCAGGTTTGGCCCAGAACAATGCATGATTAGCTTTCGTGTAGATGATACTTTATAGCAAAGGGTTTTTCTCCTTCTGCCTTAATCTTGCAAGTACTTGTTTCTGAAGTATTTCTACTCCTGGCATTTCTGTTGTTGAAGAGCCTCATCAGTAAGGGCTGTGAGGATCCAGCTGCAAGGCAGTACCATCTTGGGGCACTATGTGGAATACAGCCTATTTTCCTATTTGGTATATCTGGCAAAACAACCGCGTCTGCAGGTGAGAAGAGGAATCCTGCTGAAGTCCATAGTGCCACACAGAATGGAGCCGACGTCAAGGTGCTGCTCAGGGTGGGGCTTTAAGCCACATTCATCTCCAGCAGCCAGGAGGTCGGGTCAGGTGTTAGACCTGCAGCTCACTGCCTGCTGTGTCTGTGCTCCTGCAGCTTCTGGGAGGAATGGATGGGAAGTTAGTCACTGTCTTGGTTATTCTAGCAGTCATGATTAGTCAGACGTCTGAGAGTAAGTAAATCTGTACTTTATCTATTTCTATACTTTAATCTCTTAAAAGAAAAATAGACCCGAGGTGTGTCTACCTGGAACTGCTCGAGCTTTTGCAGCCTGGTATGGGACCGGAGTGGATAGTTTAGAGGTCTCTGCTGTAGCATGGAAAGATTCAAAAAATGAAACCTGGCTTTCAGGGCTTCACCTAAGCATTTCCTCAGCAAACCTTGTGTTTCCACAACAGAGATGAGCACTTCATAATTCTATTAAGCAAGGAAAAGCCAAGTAAATTATTTGTTATAGGAAATATCACCAAGAATATAGCTGAAATGTTTTAGCTACTGAAGGTGTAAAACTTTTAAGCAGTGATTTCCTGAGGAAGAATCTAGAAAAATTTCAGTATTTGTTCAAAGGGATCTCTCTAGTTGAGGTGTAAATTCCTCATTTCTTAACTTCTCAGAGGGAATATGTTTAGAGAATAATTTGATCTTTTTTCTTTAAAGGGAAACTGCCCTGGGTTCAAGTAACTGATTTCTCTTAGCAGAAAAGCAGTTTTGCATACAACTTTGCTCTGCATTCAGTCCAGCATGTCTTGAGGATTCAGGAGATCTAATAACACTTCATGCATTTTCATTAAAAAAATATTTAAAAAGCAAAACAGATTAGCCAGTTCTGTGCCTGAATTCTTAGGTTTTTGTTGTAATTTTTTAATTGTAAAATAAACTGTGTTCACAGAGAAGATAACTCAGATTCTGGAGCACTTCACCCTTTGGGAAGATCCTTTTGCAAGCTCCACTGGCTTGAGTAGAAGTAGGAATAGTGGAATTCCTTGAGTATTTAGACAACACATAGACAAAATCTGCCTTAAAGCTTTATCCTGTTAAAATGGCAACTGCACCTGCTAGTGTGGGAAGACTCTGCAAGAGCTTTTGTACTAGATTTATGATCTGGCCAGTCAGCAAGATCTTGCACAATAGGACTGGCACATTCATGCACAGGTCAAAGTAAGGTGCTTTAAGAACATGTTCTTTTATACTGAACCACCTGGCACAGGAGAAATGCCTTTACCACCTAACTTTCCTCACCCAAACATGCTCCATTCTTGGCAACAATACTCAAATAGCAAAACCCACAATAAAAAAGAGCAGAGCTGCACATGGCTAGCTGGGTACAGGCACACCCGATGCTGAGATGAACTCGGTTTGAGGTTAACCCTATCTAGGCTTAGGCTCCTTAGGCTCTCCATTATGCATCCGCTTATTTCAGGGTGACAGAACAGATATACAAGTGAGACTTGGGCTGGTACATGCAAACTTGCAAAAGTTTCTTTTGCTTGTGGATGTGAATTGGTAGCTGTTGACAGAGGCCAGGAAAGCCATCTGCTGGCCAAAATCACACCTACCAACAGGCATGAACGTGGCCTGGGCAGGCAATGACAGAAAAAGAGACCAAGATTATTTTGTAGAGTGTGATGGGGATTTTGTCCTTCACAACCTCCACCCCTGCACAACCTCCACTCCCCATAATAAAATTCAAAAGAAGTTTTTGCCATTTTACTTTAAAAAATCCTAGTAGTCTTCCATCATCACATCCCAGTGCCAGGGATTTACAGAGTGCCAGACCTGCAGTGAAGGGAGCAGCACTGCATGACACAGTATGCAGCAGGTTGGACAAGGGCATTTATTATAAAGATGGCTGGGTTTGGAATTTCAATTTGAGAAGACAGAAATTCTCTTTTGGAAGGTCCTACATGTATTTCATCATGAAGGCACGAAGAGAGAAATTTGGTAATTTTTAAAGAGTAATAGCATCCAAACAAGATGCTACATCATAAGAATAAGAACTAATCAAGACTGTGTGAGACTTCCCAGAGGAGTTATCTGCAGTCATCCTACTCAAGTCATTCCAGTAATGCTAGTCTGGTAAGAGCTAGGGTGATCTGTGCAGTGTGAGAGATTGGTTCCCTCTTATCAAAATGTGTTACTTTATAGAAAAAAACAGATATATGTTCACATGACAGCTTCTTTTTTGTTTCTTAATGTACAAGACATTATAAGGTTGGTTTTTGCTAGGCATAGCAGAAATTTCACCTTCTGATAAGGCACTAGATACTGCTGTTTGTTTGACCACATCGATATTACATTTGTTTTGCCAATTTTCAGCCTGCATTTCCTTGGTGCTCTGTAATCCAAGCATGAAGGGTGTTGTATGGGAACAGACAGCTGGCAAACTAATCCTGACTTGATGGACAAAGACCCATCTGAAAATCCTGACCTGTATGAACTACTCATCTGACCTCCAGTCAGCCTTCTAGCCTTGAAAATGTCCATATTAACAGCAGTCCTCATGGCAAAACGGGAAAGGCATGCAAACTTAATTTGTATTTATTCTTTACCACAGGATTATATAGTATGATTTATAGATTTATATATTATTATTTATAATTGATTTATGGTTATAGCTCAGAATCCCTTCTACCTTTTTTTATCTCTCAGAATTGTGCTTTAACTGTGTGTATTACCATGCACTCAAAATGGTAGGATGTGTTAGAGCATTTTTCAGCATTTGAGTTCCCCTCTCAAGTCCAACTAGTAAGCAACTTCCTTGTTTTTACAGACTACAGATATGCTGCATTTGTCAAGGATTCTAGCAACCTTCTTTGTTCACCTGTCAACCAGGATCAAAGCCTTTTTTCATAATGAAATAGTTATAGTTTGCATTGTGTTAAGCTGAAAAGATCTGCCTTGAAGTGCTGAACTCTTAAAATGGTCTCAATTTCGTTTTAAATGAGAGGAACATTTTCTGGCAGCTTCATGAACAAATGAGTATCAAATGAGATGTCTTACAGTAGTTAATATAAAGTATACGTGATGTGATAGTAAATTTCCCTCCAAGAGCAGAGCCTGAATTCTATGTTCATAAGCTGATAAGATGGGACTAAGGCCTGAAACTTGTCTGTGGAAATGGCTGTGTTGATACCACAGCATATCAGTACATACCATGTTCTGACTAGGCAAGATATTAATCCAATTAATCAATGTACATTGGGCTTTGTTTTTTCCAGATGTACAAAGCCTACTTTGTAACTGCAAAAGAACTCCATTAGGAAACACTAATGCCTGCTGCTAACAGCACAAGTGTGCCAAAGTTGTGCAATGGGTACAGAGCTGCATCAGTTCAGGGTGAGTTTGACGTACATTAACGTCAGGTCTCACATTTCAGCATAGAAACAGAAAGTGCCTCAGATTTATGGATGTCACTGTGCAAGAGAAGAATTCCCTAAGACCACACAATGTGTTAGGGGAACCCATCCTGCTTAATTACATTACGTATATTTGCTCAGCTCAGTTTTTGTAAATTCAAGAACTACTCTTCTGTTTTTTCAGTTACATAAAAGAACAACTACAGCATGGCCTTTCACTCAGCAGTCCATGGGTCACATCCAGTTCATGAAGGTCAGCTAGGCACTCTGCCAGCAGTACTGACAGGTTCCTCTGTGCTGCCAGCAGAGAGGAGGGAACACCAAAGGCCTGGTTAACTGCTAGAGTGAAATTTGTGAGGAAAAGGGCTGCACAAGTAGTGCCTAGGGCACCTGGGTTGGGTCTGTTGCAGAGGGAAGTGGAGATAGGAAGAAAAATGCCTTTTCCACTGTTCTCACTTAAAGCCCAGCTTTTCTTATCATGTTTAGTCAAAAGAGACCAAAATGAAACCAAGCATAGTTAAGCACAGAAGTGTTTGCTCTAGCCCTCCCTCATGCAGAAAAGGTTTGCCCTACAGTATTAAATTTTCTACAGAGGAGCCTGGCTGAACCAATGACTGTCGTGTCTCTCCTTACCACTGGTCTGCCCTACACATATTGAGGCATTGACCCAATCCTACGTGCCTAAAACTGAAGCCGAGAGCAGCAGAACAGCCACTGACATACTCCCACTGTATGTCATAGAAGAGCTCTTCATCAGGCACTACAGTTTCCCTAAATGAGTTGGCAAATCTAAGAATATCAGCTTGAAACTGAAGAAGGAGGGAAAAGTTCTTTGTTGCTTCAAAAACCATGTACTGATAACTGCTTTTAATATTTCTTGCCTGAACCTTAGACAACACAGCCTTCCTCAGCTAGTTAACATGTGGCTCTTAAGTTAAGAATGACAATGAAAAAAGGAAAACAGAAGGATTATAAAAGTTTCTATGCTCTAAGTTTGGCCAAGTGACAGACAGGAAATGGAAGAAGAAACTTTAGGCAAAGAGACTTGATAGTGATCAACTAAAGTGTAAAGTCTTTATATATGAAGAGCACTCACAGAGGTCTCACTCCATCCCAGCCTTTGTTTTCACTGTGCTTCACTCCCAAGTACTCCAACCATGGAAGGGTTTGGGTTGCAAAAGACCTTAAAGATCAACTAGTTCCAACCCCTCCCAACCTGGGCAGGAACTCCTTCCATTAGACCAGGTTGCCCATTCAGCCTGACCCTGAACACTTCCAGAGATGGGGCATTCATAACTCCTCTGGGCAACCTCTTCCATTGTCTCGCTACCCTCACAGTAAATAATTTTTTCCTAACATCTAATACAAACCTGCTCTCTTTCAGTTTGAAGCCATTCCCCCTCATCCTGTCACTACATGCTTTTGTGAATAGTGTCTCTCTCCAGCTTTCTCGTAGGCCCCTTTTAGGTAGTGAAAGGCTGCAATGGAGCCTTCTCTTCTCCTGGCTGAACAACCCCAGTTCTCTCTGTCTGTCTTCCTAGGAGAGGTGCTCTGACCCTCTGATCATCCTCTGGACTTGCTGCAGCAGGTCCCTGTCCTGAGGGCCTCAGAGCTCCCATCACATCAATTCAAACTCACAGAGTCATCTGGGGATCTTATACATTTAAAAGCAACATTTTAATAGAACACCTTCTAATAAGTCTAGCTGACTGCAGGGGAAAACACTAATTTCTAAATGCCAACTGCTTTTGATCCTTTCAGCCCTAAGAAAGTGACACAGAGATTTGACAGACTTCCAAGGAAACAAACCACTGTGGGAAGTTTAAATTAATGTGCTACATTCCTTCAACAACAAGCACTGTTTAAAAAGAATTAAGAATTTTAGGGATATTCTTTTTTTTGTTGAGAAACAAATTAAGTGAGTTTGTTGTTTTGTTTTGGTTGGTTTGTTTGTCTGTTTTTCAAATGTGCCAAATAACTTAAAAAACAATAGATCTTTCCTTGGTGAGAGTTCCCAGGGAATAAATACCAGAGCAGATAATACCACCTGCTGAAATAATAATAGAGCAATCCCTGAGGGGACCTGTCTCAAGATCCATCACTAAGCTTGTTAGTCCTTTCAGCAGCTTCTTTAGCTTTCTAGTTAAAGAGGCTCAGTGTCAGACAGGTCTAAAGAATTTTTGGGCAAGGTGCTGTGTATTTCTGATTGTGTCACTGAATCATAGAGCCAAATGAAATGGGCATCACTGAAAAAATCTCACTGTGATAAATGGCACAAGGTCATGCCAACAACTTTGTGGAAAACCACAGTTCTTTTAACTACTGTTTAGATCCATGATTACTAATAACCCTGATGTAACTGCTGACACCACAAAAAAATTATGGTAATGGGTTGGGCTCAAACCATTAACTTTGCTTATTACCTCCTGGTTTCTTCCCACTTGCAGGATTAGTGAAGTTGCAGTAAATGGAGCTGCACGATGGCTCAGTGCTCCTGGAGAGCAACATCAGCTTTCCTGAGCTCTGAGGAAATACAGGAATTCCTTGCCTCACTGGTCTGATAATTTCTAAACCCGGGAAAAAAAAATCACTTTTAAAACTGACTCCCATGTAAAAAGGTACCAAATGTCTCTTTCAACAGAAGGTTGCTGATGACAATTCCATGTTCTCTGACAGAAAGACCCCACTGCTATGCATTCATCTGTGATTCAAAGATTATTAATTTCTATTTTTCATGTTGTAGCTGCACTTTCATGCACAGAACAAAACCAACAAAAAAAAAAAAAACGTAAAAGTCAAAACTTCTTTTTCATCAAAACCCCCCCAAACTGCAGATCAGAATTCCCCAAGGAATACATACATATAAAAGCAAGAAAACCTCCCCAGCCATACCTCCACAAAAAAGTTACTAGAAAGCTCTGTCTCTGTAAGAAATGCTTTTGCCTCTTTAGCAGGAAAATAAGCAACACCTCACTCACATTTTGTACAGAATTTCAGTCTTCTTTCCGTTGGTGTATTCACCAGTTTCACATGCAGTCTGCTGCCTGTATTCACATTGCAAGGCACAGCTTTTGTACAGCTGCATGAGCTGGATGTCAGTGGCTTATTGCTCCTGTTCAAAGATTGACTGAGCTTTAGGTAATTGAATTCACTCCAAAACAGCCACTCTAGTTCTGAAAGTTGTATCTAAAGGTGCAGTTACAAACAAGTTCCTAAAGGACACAATTCCTTTTGGCTTTTTGTTGCAAAAGGGTAGTCAGTCACTGGTGGCCAGTGAGACACACATCCACCTGGATGCATCAAAAATTTTGCTTTATTTTCATTGGATGAGCCTGTGTGTATTTTTCCTTACAAAGCTATGAAAGTACATCAATAATAATTTCTTAATTTTCGGTTATAAATTGTACATATGACTAACACAGTGCTACACGGTGCACTGTAAAGTGCAATACTGATGGTTCAGACCTGAGCAATCAGATCAAAGCAATGTTTTTAAGTACATAAAGTAGGATGAGGGCAAGAGATAGTAGCCAAGCATCAGTGAAAACAGTTGAGGAATATTTCAGGGGACAGCTGGGTCTCCTTAACACCTTCTGTACTATCCAGCCACTCCTCAGGAGCTTGCAGTGATGGACTTGCCAAGTATTTTAGTCTACTAAACCCCCAAAATGCACAGGACTAGACCTCTCAAAAAAGCACAACATGCAATCTCAGATAAGAGTTCAAGACATAATTACCCTTCCTTGAGTTTTTATCTGACGTAATCCTTCTGTCAGGAGATGAATAGCAACAACAAAAGTTTGTGCTTTAGTGTTACCAATGCAGCCTTGCAGCCTCAGAAAAAAAGTTAAACTTAATGGTGCTCAATGAGCTGAATTTCCATTTGAGAACATCAATTAATTGGTTTCACACGAAGTATGGTTTTCAAGACAGAAAAGCAAAGGACAACAGAGAAATAATACAGGTAGCACTCAACACTTCATTAGTCCTTCTGCGCCATGTGATTATTTATAGTCCTTCTTTCTGGGTTGTTGAGGAGCTAGGCCAGCTGCTGTCTTTCACTCTCCCTTCTGACTGTGAAATCCCAGGGCTTTATCATCAGCCCCACTAGTACAAAAGCCCCCTGCAAGCTGCAGCAGACATTGTGACTGCTCTCCAGCAACTCCTGCTCCATCACTGGCTGCTCGAGCTCACAGCTGTGCCAGCATCTGCTATTCCGGCACTCAGCAAGCACTCTGGTAAGGAGCAGAGCACACAATCTTCTTGCTTAATTTTTTAAACAGACTTGTGATCTCCTGCTTATAGGAACTGAAATTAATTTTTCATCTTTTTTTTCTGTCCCTGTGACTCTCATGCTCAAGTCTAAATGATTACTGAGGGGACAGCATAACTAGGAAAAAAACTTAAACACGTAGGAAGAACATTCTCTTCCTCCACTTCTCCCAAGTTAGTTCATGGACTGGGACACAGGGCTCCTTGCTGTGCTCACTTTGAAACATAGGTTTAACCCTGAGACCTTCATCTTAGATAAATCCCTAAGCAATACAGCATTGCTTGTCTTTGAGCTGATACATCTTGAGCTGTTTTACATCTATTTCTGTGCTAGTACAGAAGAACATCAAATATCAAAATGTTAGTATTTGTCTTAAAAAAAAACACAAAAAAAACCAAACAAAAGCCCACCTTGAGTTATGATCTGCTTTTTGAACTTCAGCGATTTTTTTATTTTCAAGATGGTATTACTAACCAGGAAAAAAGTCTTCAGGAGATAATTCCCTAGTGGAGACACATTCAACCATGGGAGCCCTTAAGGCAAAACAAAAGACAAAAACCAGAAACAGCATTAATAATTTCTAAAAGATAACAAACTATAATGTGCCTGGTTCTAACTCAGAAGGCAGAGGTTTTAAATTCTAATCCTGACACTTCATGTGCCATCAGTGTTGGTGATCTTCTTCCAAAAATAAAAAATACATCTTTGAAAATTACTTTTACTTTACTGCAACAAGCCTCTACATATGTGTGTACATGGAGAGATAAAGAAAACTGTTCTTTAAACAACAAAAACACCAATCTTTCTTGTGGGAGAAGCTGAGAGGACGGTATCTCATCCCATAAGCCCTTGACACCACTCTGAAATGCCCTTCCACTACTGTGTGCAGCATGGGGAGTGAACAGGAGTCTGAAGTCTGTCTGCAGGTACCGGGCTCAGACCTCAGTGGGGTCAGGGAGACGTGGGAGGGGTGGCTCACATGGCTGCTGTGCTGCAACTGACAGTATGGACTTTTAGGAAGATCAGGCTGGAAGGCAAGGAGAGGGAGTTGGCCTTTATGCAAGAGAGCAGCAGGAGTGCACGGAGCTCTGCCTGGGGATGGATGATGAGCCAAAGGAGAACTCATATGTCAGGATTAGTGGGCAAACCAACATGGGTGACACGTTAGCAGGGGTCTGACCAAAAACAAGTATCTGAAGCCTTCTTCAAACAGCTGGAAAAAGCCTCATGTTCACAGGCCTTTGTCTTCATGGGTCACTTTAACCACCCTGACACCTGCTGGAAGGGCAATACAGCAGCGCTCAAGCAACCCAGGAGCTTTCTCTAGGGCATGGATAACATCTTGCACCACAAGTAATCAAGGAACTAGCACGGAAAACTGGACCACATACTTGCAAACAAGGTAAACCTGGTCAGGGACATGAAATCAGAGGCAGCATTGGCTATAGAGTCCATAAGGCAGTGGAATTTGGGATTCTAGGAGAAGGGAGCAGGGCAAAAAGCAAGATCACAGCCCCGGATTTAATGAGCAGATCTACAATCTTTTCAGAGACCTGTTTGAAAGAATCCTATGGAATATGATCCTGCATGAAAGAGGGTTAAGCAGAATAGGCTGATGTTCTAGGGTCACCTCCTCCAAGCTCTACAAAGGTCTGTCCCACAAACAGAAAACCAAGCAACGTGTCAGGAAGCCTGCAGGAATGTGCTCAGAGCTTCTAACTGAACTTGAACATAAAGTGTGGAATAAAGGGGTGGAGGCAGTGGCAGGTGACCCAGGTGGGGTATAGAGTCGTTGTCTAATCATGTGGGAATGAGATTAGGAAAGCCAAAGACAGGGATGAGCTGGAGCTGAATCTGTCAAGGGATGTGATATGCAATAAACTATTCCATAAGTACATAAATAGCAAAAGAAAGAAGAGCGAATATGTGAACCCGCTGCTAAGCAGGACAGAGCAAGTCGTGACAAATTACATGGACAAGGCTGAGATACTCAACGCTTTCTTTGTTCTACTCTTTACTATTCAAACTGGCCTTTAAGAATCTCAGGTCCCTGAGACCAGAGGGAAAGTCTGGAGCAAGGATGACTCATTGTCAGTGGAAGAGGATCAAATTAAGGAGTAGTTTTAAAAAACAGACCTACATAAGGTCACAGGACAGACAGACCAATCTCATCTCAGTCCCTAGGAAGCTGATGAAGAAAATCCACCAAGAAAGCATTTCCAAAGATCTGAAGGACAAAATGGTGATCAGGAGTAGTCACATGGATGTGTGAAGGGGAGATCACATTTGACGAACATGTTGGCCTTCTCCAATGAAGTGACTAGCTTGTTGGTCAAGAGGAGAGCAATGACGTTGTGCACCTCAACTTCGGTAAAAGCTTTGATACTGTATCCTGTCATATCATCATAGACAAGCTGACAAAGTACAGGATAACTGAGTGAATAGTGAGTCAAACTGAAAACTGGGGGAAGGACCAAGTCCAGAGGGTTGTGATCAGTGGCACAAACCCCAGGGGTCAACATGGGGGCCAATACTGTTCAACATCTTCATCTGAAAGGATCCCATGGATTCTTTCCCATGGACCTGGATGACAGAACACAATGTGCCTATGGCATGTTTGCAGATGCTAAAAATTGGGAGCTGATGCGCCACGTGGTTTTGCTGAAGTAGAAATGGGCAGAGAGGAATCTCATGAAGTTCAACAAGGGGAAATGCAAAGTCCTTCATCTGGGGAGGAATGATGGTGGGCAGTAGTACAAGCTGGGAAGTAGGGAAGGGAAGTAGAAATCTGATTGATTTGTCTGCTTGGTTCACAGGAGCTTAAGAGCCTGATAATGAGGGAAGGGGCATGAACACAACTTGCCTGGCCACAGAAAGCTACTTGCCTCACAAAATGGTGTTAATTATGCTAACCACAGTATCAGAGTCTGGGAGCAGAGTTCAAGAAGGACCGAGGTGGCTCTGCTTGAGCAGAGGGTGGGACCAGATGACATCCAGAGGTCCCTTCCAATCTCAACTCCTCTGTGACTCTGTGCGGTCAAACTATGATTTATCCCCTTCATATCTGTCTAATCTAACATTGTTTCTACTCTTTTTAGCTTTGTTTCCTGGGGCCTTTAACTGTTGCATGAAAATTTCAGATGAAATTCCCAAAGGAATTCTCCGAAGAGTGGAGACATTTGAAATCCAGAAAGCTCATGGCCTGTGTAACCTAGAAGCTGTTATGTAAGAGATATTTTGTGTCCTTCTCTGTGAAAGGGATATTGCAAGTTAAAACCTATTAGGCACCATTTAAATAAGTATATCTTGGAAAGCTAACACAAATTCAATGAAAACACCATTTTGTGTGAGTTAAGAACTCTCCTTCCTTGCGCTTTTTAAACTTGACTGCTAAAAGTGAATTTCCTTTTCAGTAGTAATATTGATCATTATTTAGCCTGTACACTGACACTTGCTTTATTTTCAGAACTGAAAAATTACTCATGCACCTTAAGACTTCTGTTTTTTCCAAGTAATGATCCCCTAAAAACCTTGCCTAAACTCATTAAATAAGCTTTACTTTTGAACATGAGCTATTTCAGGTTTCTTTTCTGGTGCAATATCACACTGTTTGGGTTAAATTGGTACATTTTCTAGACTTTTGCATGATAATCATGACAATAATAATAATTATTCAGTGGTCTACTTATTTGTTGGCCATAGATATGTACTGCTTTGCACTGTGGTTCTTTTTGCAGTAGTAAAGATCTTTTTTTTTTGAGATTTTGAAAGATAAGCTTAATCATGTATAACTTAGATTCTAACTTTTACTTATTTGAAACCAGGAAAAAAGTGACTAAAACAGTATAAAATATAATTTAAGATTGACCAAGTCTAACTTTGTGATCTTTATAGGTGAGAAGTAAGATCATTTTAAAAAGTTGGGATTTTCACTTTTTTTCTTTGAAACTGACAACCAGTTTTTTCTCTGGCAGTCTCTACATAGAAAACAAAAAGTTCTGTGTGAGTCCACAGATTAGAAAAGTTAAAAAATGGATGAAGAAGATGAAGCACAAGATGCACAGAAGAAAATTACATGTTAGAAAACAGAGAAGAACCAGAATGAAAAAAAAAAAAAGATCAGAGTAGCATGACGAAGTGAACCCCATGATGAAGACGCCTGTGGCACACAGCACTGCGGACAAAGATACTGGATTTCATCAACAATGGATCACTGCAACATTAAAGCAACTTTTCGGACACCTATGTGCAGAAAACATCACCTGTCAGAACAATGCTGATCAGGTTACCAGACAAATGGCACTGGTAATGTCTTGTTCCAAGTGCTCACTGCACCTTCTAGATCTTTTGGCAGACTTAAATCCTCCTCTCTCTCACCATGCTTTCATGGCAACCTCCCCAGCAATTTCTATTTTAACATGCTAGTATGCTGTTCCTTCTCATCCCTCCATTTTTATCAGTTCTATCCTTGGTCTTTATTTTCCTTGTCTGCAATCATCTTTGTGCTGTTGCCTATCACTAAATTTTTTTTTCCTTTCTCTTAAACACTTTTACAGATACCTTTCCAAATACTTCCATTTTAAGTTTGCCAAAATCATGTGTCTTTTATCTATTCCAAACAATCTCTGCTCTCAGCTGTTACTATCATTAAATAGCATTTTGGTGATAATATCTGTTTTGTAATTGTTATGTCTAACTACACACTGCAAACATGGGAGAAAGCAAGGCTGATGGCAGGGTATAGAAGCAGCTGTTGGTACATTCCCTAAATAAAAAACAAAAATAACATCTATAGCAAGGTCACTGGAGATAAGCAGCATGCTTCCACAGATGCAAATCTGGTGAAAGAAACTTGCCTCCTTCCAAAACAGATAAGAGAAAACAATTTTCTTCTTTTATGAGCCAACAGCCTCGTGACAAGGATGAGGAAACTTATCTAACTCTTCTAGATGCTATGGAATATTGTGTACACCATGTATACTGGCACAGCTTCATCCTCTGCCTGCCAGCAGGAAGGCTGCTGCCAGAGCAAGAGCTGGGATTGCTCTCTGACTCTGAACCAGCACAGACCCTGGATGATGAAGCTGAAATGGCACAAGCTTTCCACCATTTCATTTGCACTCTGACGCTGCACAGACAGACAACACACGAACACTTAGCTAATGGATATTAGACAAAATCCAATCCCCTTGGGCTCGGGTCAGCAGAGCACCAGGCATGCTAAACCGCCAAAACATTTTACAGTATGGCATCAGGATCTTATTTCTGGCAGTTCCATTTACTTCCTCATGTTCTGCTCTGAATTCCAGATTTTACCTTCACGCTTCCCTCTTGAGTCACAGATTCCTGGGTGGGTCCATGATGGCATCTCAGCTCGTCACAGCTGTTCCATCAATGCAAACGTTGGCCTTTTGAGTGTACAGACAGTATCCTACTTACTGATTAAAGCGTGGAGTGTACCCTAATTTCCATGCCTGTTCCGTGGGAGATAGCATTTCACAGGATCAGAGTACGCAACGAACTTTCCAGGCTGACAAAGGGAAAAGGGGAAGGCGGCGGAGGACTGGAGGGGAAGGAAGGGGAGAGAAGGAAAGTGAAAGAGTTTAGGCACAGGTCGCTGGGAAGCTCCATGCAGTCCTGGCTTGCAGACCTGTCCTCTGCCAGTTGTAAGAACACAGTAAATCTGCAGTTCTCTCACTGGTTTGGAAAGTAGTACAGACACAAGGTGTGACTTGTTTTTGTACTGTCAGCTTTCCTGGCCCCCAAATCTTTGATTCTTATCTCTTCAGCAATTCCTGCTTTGTATTTGGAATTGTAGCACTCCTGCAGTTCCTTTTCTTACACATATCATATAGAACCAGCCAAATGTGATTTAAGTGCATTTTTATAGCCTTTAATAACTTCAATTGTTACAATGTCACAAATACTTTAAGAGTCAGCTAGATCTGCAACTCAAACATTATCGAAATATTTGCATTTACTGGACCTACTTTAAAAGACAGGCTTTGATATTTTTGTTTACATCTCCCAGTTCTTCAGAGTGTGTGTGGTCTTCTATCAGGTTCTCCTGGAATCAGTAGACCAAACTGAGAGATTATGAGATGACAGAAGGCCACTCCCCACTGCCAACTGTGTTTCAAGTTTGGGTTCCTGTGCATTCTTTTTGGAATTGAATTAGAAATAACTTCTATTAGTCATTCAATCTAAAAAAATGTTTTCCCAGATATTGGTATGTAAGTATCAAAACAGCATTCGAAAGATCCACTATCTCAGTTTCATTTATCCCTGAACCTTAACACGCATATAGAAGAAAAACCCTTCAGTTTCCAAACTTTTACTTGGGTGACCTCACACTCTGTTCCTGAGCATTATTTTTGACCTTTGCTATTTTGTACTTGGCAACAAAATAAAATCAATACCTTTTTTAGTAAAGTAATCTCAACATCTTGTTTTGTGGAAGAGATTATTAAGGTACATGACTTTATTTTCCCTGAAAATGCTGGATAAAGCTCTCTTTTCAATGGGTTTAAGTGCCTAAAGATGTAGTTGGCTGCACCTGAAAACCCTAGTGAGTATTTTAGTGGCTTAGAACTGCAACTTCCACTGAAGTAAGTCCCAATTAGCCCTGTAACTAATATTTTTCAAAATTCCAATAAATGCACTCTTAAATGGTTTTAAGAAAGCTTTACATATGATTATGATATGGCTTTTTCATTAATTTTAAGAGTTATTAACCTAATGGGACAATCTCTAGCTCTCTAGGAGGCTTTAAAAAATGTCACTGATAGCATTGCTTAAGAACTACTAAGCAGAAGCAAAGAACCTGTTGGGTCTATTGAGACAAAACCAGCACTCCAAATTTGATACTCTGAGTCATCAGATTGCAAACACTTTTCTTTCGAAATGGTACCGAGTGAGGAGTTCCTATCCACTGAAAAATAGTGAGGAAGACTCAAATTCAAACATCTCTTTTATCAAAGCAGCCGGGATTTTAATGGAGGAAGACAATGTGTGCTTGTCCTCCCACTAGCACCATCTGAGCATGTTTCTGCTCCAAGGTTATTCTGAATTATGCTGAGGTTTTTTTTTGGACATATCATCTTTATTAAATGGACCTGTCCTTTCTCAAGTTCAAATGTTCCTGAGGTGCCACATTCATTTGGGTGCATTAGTCCAAATTAACAAATACAGTCTTGATTGAAAATCTCTCCAGGCAGATTGGTTAAGCTCTAGAGCCATGAAAGGGAAATGACCTGCATTCTCATTTGCAGGCCTAGAAATGGTGCAATCACATGTCTGGAGTATAATTTGGCTAGAGGACTACAATTAAGATTTGGAACAAAATTCACTAACAACCTTAATGATACTAATGCAATTTTTATGAGAAATTAAAACAGAACAATTGTAGTCTATTGCAACAGCACTATAGGCACATCCTTTCTTGTATATGTAAACACAAAATGCATACACAAATATATAATTTTTTAGTAAGTATTGCCTTGTAATACACTCAGTGGCAGGAAAAGCAGGTAGTCCAAAAAAAACTGAATAAAAGGAATTATTTGACAAATATTGACAACTATTATAAAATAAATTGTACTGATTAATAAGGAAAAGCAGTTTTTAGATCTTAAGCTATAAAGGAATAGTCATCCAACTAGTTCTGCAAGAGGACACCTGGACCTGATATAAATTTAAACTAGCATCTGGATCCATAAACATCCTGAGGAGGCAAATACATTGTTTTTAGCAGCACAGAGACCAGGTAAGTCTCTATGTATCTGGTAGAGATATCTAGGCATAGAAAAGAAAGCAATAATATGAATCACCTCCCCAAGCTAATCTTGGTAATTTTGGCAGCTTTTTCTTTATTAGATCTGTGAAGATGTAATAAAGAAGACTGCTTTTCCTATCTGCATTTATTGTTGACTACACACCAAAAAAACCCAATTACAAAACCATTCACCATTCTGAAAGCAAATATGCACGTAAGTGCAGGCTCACAGGTGAGCAGATTTATGCTGTCAGGGAGCAGCAAGGGCAGGTGAGCCCGGAGCTGGATGTGACAAGGCAGCAGGCAGTGCACTGACCTCGCCAAGGGCACGCTCCCACAGTGCCCAAACAAACATGCAGAGCAGGGCCAGTAACGGCAAAACAGGGTCAGCTAAGAGTCCAGATTTCCAGACAAATCTGTAGAGATGAGTAGGTCAGAGGTGAAGCTGAGAAGTCAGTGGGTCAGGATCAACAAGGGTTGTAGCCAGGCACAGGTACACTGATGATGCCCCTCAGGCAAGGGCCCAGGTTTGAACACAGCTCAAGTGAAGGGGAAGAGGCCACCGAGGAGGCTGCTCAGAGCCCTGACACACTGCTCTCTCCAGGGCAGCCCCATCCCAGGCTGCAGACCCAGCCCTGCATTCCAGCAGCTGAGACCCCCGGCGGCAGGGAAGGGGCTGCAAAGCACCAAGGTGCACTCACAGCCCTCAGACGAGCTCCCACAAATTCAACAATTCATCTGCCCCAGACAGCCTGTTCCATAAAGCCAGAACAGTCCAAGCACCCCAATGTCAGGAAACATCTTGCCACCAACATGCATAATGAGAGGCACAGTGCTCGTTCTGTTTTTTGGGGAATTGGGTTTTTTTGGGGGGAGTGGTTTTTGGTTTTGTTGTTTGTTTGTTTGTGGTGTTTTTTTGGGGGGTGGTTTTTGTTTGTTTGGATTTAGTTGTTTGTTTTTGTGGTAGAAATGGAAAATGAGGCATTGAAGTTTCAGATTTCCAGAGCAGAAGATAAACTTTCCTAACAAATCCCTTTGGTCTGTAGGCACAGGAGGCAGCAATGTGTCTACACGATGTAACTATGCTGTCACCTACTGTGTTTGCATTTGCATTTTGTAGTGTTTTTTCAGAACAAGAAATGGAACTGGCTTGTACACAGACTGGCACAAGCTTATCAGGAGACTGCAGGGTAACACGTACAAACAAAACTTTTCTTGATTTCTCAGTAGTATTTCTCAATCATTGCTCTATAGAGTTATGTGACAAATCTGTCATGACTTTGCATGGTAACAGCAGACTGGTTACGAGTACAATACAGATTGAACAGGACAGGAGTTGACACTTCCGATGACAGCTTTTCCCTTGCCTTTGCAGTATTTTTATCTGTCCCTAAGATGGTGGTTTAGTGCCCTGAGGTGAGTCAGGTGGTGGCTTCTGCTGGCTGTAGCAATCCTATCTCACAGGACCTGACAGCTGCTAAGGGAGTCTGACTTGGGCAGTGTTTTGCAACCCAGTTATCTAGGCTATAAAATTTTGTGTTTAACTTTAGTCAACCAACTTCCCATCTGCAACAGAGGCTTGTGCTTCCAGTTCTCTGGGATGTCTATAACCTGTGCAGCAATGGATTAGGTGGATATAAATCATCACATGGCCTAAAGGCGAGCGGGGCTGCCATGTGGAACACACACGTTCGCTAATTACCTATTATGTCAGACAGCAGCAACCCCGTGATGTTCGGGTTGGCACAGTGTGGATTTAACGAGCTGGGACGAGAACCAGGAAGATTCAGGGCAGGGCAGGGCAGGGCAGGGCAATGTTGGACATCCACCACATCCTCCGTGAAGCAATTCTGCTGGCAGCGTCCCGTGCGAGTCCCGGTAACGGGGCACGCCGGGGTCGGGATACTCCNGGGTGAGCGCCGCCCGGGGCACAGAGGTCCTTGGGCCGGGGGCGAGGGGCTGCCGAGCCGCGTGGGGGAAGCACGCGTCGGACGGCGGGGCCGGGGAACCGCACGCAGGGCTCGGGGATGGGTCGGTATAGCTGGGAGCGGTGTTTGCAGTGGATGTGTTTGGAGCGGTGCCTGGAGAGCGGCCGGAGGGGGGAATAGGGAAAAAAAGGGGGGGAAAGGAAAAAACGGGAAAAAACCCTAGAAAAAAAAAAAGAAGAAATAAGAGAAAACAAACAAAAAATACCCCAAAAAGGCGTGTCAGGTGTCCTAACAGCCCGCAGCCCTCGCCGGGCGCTGTCCGGAACATCCCGGCCCGTGGTACAGCGTGCGGCGCTCCCTCCCCAAGCAACCAGGTGTCTCCCGAAAGAGCCGCATCCCAGGACGAAGATCCCGGCCAGTGCCCCCTGTCCTGCTCCCGGAGGAAGCCCCCGGCTGGGTGAGCTGCGGTGGGCGGCTGGTGCGGGGCTCCGCCGCAGCTCTGCCTCCGGGACCAGCAAGAAGCCCTCTGTGTATCCCTTAATTGCCTCTCAGTGTCGCGACAGAATCGCTCTCCCAAGCCAGGGAAGGCAGGGCGACNGATCCTCCCGGGCCAGGATATTCCCGGGCCAGGATCCTCCCGGGCCGGGACACGCCGGGCGTCTCCAGCCGAGACACGCGGACACTCCCGTTGCCGGGCAACCGCCTCGCACCCGGCCCGCGCCCGTCCTACCCTCACCCGCGGTCGGCCGCGCGCTCCCCATTGGCTGCCCCCG
>WEIV01021012.1:25874-68014 GCA_013390005.1 Calyptomena viridis
GCTACAGCGGAGCCATCGCCTCTGACGGGTGAGCGCCGCCCGGGGCACAGAGGTCCTTGGGCCGGGGGCGAGGGGCTGCCGAGCCGCGTGGGGGAAGCACGCGTCGGACGGCGGGGCCGGGGAACCGCACGCAGGGCTCGGGGATGGGTCGGTATAGCTGGGAGCGGTGTTTGCAGTGGATGTGTTTGGAGCGGTGCCTGGAGAGCGGCCGGAGGGGGGAATAGGGAAAAAAAGGGGGGGAAAGGAAAAAACGGGAAAAAACCCTAGAAAAAAAAAAAGAAGAAATAAGAGAAAACAAACAAAAAATACCCCAAAAAGGCGTGTCAGGTGTCCTAACAGCCCGCAGCCCTCGCCGGGCGCTGTCCGGAACATCCCGGCCCGTGGTACAGCGTGCGGCGCTCCCTCCCCAAGCAACCAGGTGTCTCCCGAAAGAGCCGCATCCCAGGACGAAGATCCCGGCCAGTGCCCCCTGTCCTGCTCCCGGAGGAAGCCCCCGGCTGGGTGAGCTGCGGTGGGCGGCTGGTGCGGGGCTCCGCCGCAGCTCTGCCTCCGGGACCAGCAAGAAGCCCTCTGTGTATCCCTTAATTGCCTCTCAGTGTCGCGACAGAATCGCTCTCCCAAGCCAGGGAAGGCAGGGCGACCGTGTCGCCCCTGCCCACGCCGCCGGGCAGAAGTTGCCGGGTGCTGCTCCAAAGGATGTCGCCGCCCTCTTTCCCGATGCCGTTTGCCGCAGCAGTGTGGACATCGCGGCGCACACCCGTGTCTCTGACGGAGCCCCGGTCTCAGATGTGCCGCCATCGCCGCGGGTGGGGCCGCAGGGCTCGGTCCGAGAGGCCGCCCCCGCCTCTCGGCTGTGCGCGGTTTGCCCGTATCCTGGTAGCCGGGGCTGGGCGAGCATCCCGCGGGGATGCTCGGCGGCTCATCCCGCCTCCCGGAGCTGCGGGGATGTCGCCGCGGTCCGGGCAGAGGAGTGACCTCTGGTGGCAGGGCGGGTGTCCTGCGTGCAAGTGACACCTGCGGAGCCGTGCGGGGGCAAGTCGGTGATGTCACAGCCGGGGCTGCCACCGGCGCAGCCCGTCCCACCAGCCCTCCGCAGCCAGAGGCAGCGCTTGTGGCAAACAAGGCCTGGACTTATTTTCTAACTTTGAGTAAAGTGTTCTATCGGAACTAAAAACTTAGGCAGGAAATAACGGTCAAACTATTGACATAATATGCTCAAATTCTTGAGAAAGACAGTGAATCCAGTTAAGGGAGAACATATTTCTGGTAACACCAGCAGAAAGTAGTGGCTTGTCCTATGCTGCCTGTTCATTTGCAACACAATCCTAAGGAGACCAAAAAAAGCAGGTTTCTCGTGGATTTATATCAAAGTATTTGGGGCTTTTGATATTTTAAAAGAAATCTGATTGATGAATAAGTTTTTGTTTTCAGTAAAAACTGAAGGATTGTGTGTTGTTTGCTGTTTGACCAGTAGGACAAAAGGCTGTTTGTTTTACACCAAGTTAATACATTATTTTTTCTGTAAGATGTTGTATGTTCCATTTCCTTCAGTGATCAGAGCTTCTTATCCCAGTACAGCCCGACAGCCCAGATTGCTGCCCTGTTAGGTGTTTCTGGGTGGCTTGGCATTTGGTGAGCCATGGGAATACACTAGAAAGACCTTCCCTTTAGTTGTCTTCTGTACAAGGTTTTCTGATGAGAAAACTGCAGTGAGTAGTATCAGATGCCAGTTCTGGATCTTGGAGTTCTCTAAGGAGCAAGCACAGAGCGGACTGTTTTTCTCAGCCCTCACCAATAGTGCAATTCTTGGCATACTGCTTTTCCTAATCACTCACTGCCCAGCTAAAAGCTGCTGTTCTTCTGTGACTATTGCAGGTCAAGTCCATATAGTGCTGCTCTCCAGGGAGACCTTGCTGCACCATTTCAGTATTTAAAGGGAGGTTATTTAAAAAAAAAAAACAAACTACAATAGCATGTAGTGACAGGACAAGGGGGAATGGATTCCAACTGAAAGAGGATAGGTTTAGATTAGATGTTAGGAAGAAATTCTTTATTGTGAGGGTGTTGAGGCATTGGAACATGTTTGCCCAGAGAACGTGTGGATGCCCCCATACCTGGAAGTGTTCAGGGCCAGGCTGGATGAGGCACTGAGCAGCCTGGTCTGGTGAAAGCTGTCCCTGCCCAGGGCAGGAGGAGTTAGAACTAGATGATCTCTAAGGTCCCTTCCAACACAAACCGTTCAATGATTTTCATATACCTCTTAAAATTAAGCCTCTGAGATTCTCCGCAGCCTTCAACTTTCTGCTTTTTGGGTCTTGGAGCAGCAGTGAGCTCTGCTCTGAGCACAAAACTCGCCCTCAGGGTGGCAGCCAGACACTGCTGAGTTGGCAGCAGCTGGTATTTCCTTTTGGAAAAAAATCCTTTTGAAAAAAATGAGGCGTTTTGCGCGAGAAACAGAGCTGGACCCCGAAGCCCTTTTCTCAGCGGGTGCCTTGGGATCTCTCTGGGTGGTGTGTCTGCATTCGTGTGTGAGCCAAAAAGCATCCTCCTCCTCCGCAGTGCCTGTGCGGGTTTTTGGAGGGTTTTTGGAGCCCAGCGCTGCCCCGTGTCCCCGGGCCATGTGTGTGACACTGCTGCTGAGAGGGGATGAGACCTTGTCCCGCCGCTCCTCGGGACTCTCGACCACCAGGCTCTCTGCCCTGGGTGTGGCGTCAGGAAATCAGTGATGGCCACTCCGCTTTTTAACAGCATCAACCTGCTGCTGTGCCACAACAAATCCATAAACCTGGCCAACAGCTTCTTGGAGGCGGGAATAATGATGGTTTTGTTCAATTTTATTTATTTATTTTTTTAATCCGCATAGTTTAAAGCAACATACGGCACTGCTCCCCCATTCAATGATAGTGAGGTGCCAGCAGGGTGGGGTAGCGTGGCCAGGGATTATCCAAAAGAAAAAAAAACAAAGACAGAGGAAACCTCCCAAAACTGGATTTTTGAGTGGTGGCGAATTGTGTTTTATTTATTGGGGGTTTTTNCGCTGTAGAGCCGTTCTTTATTCCCTTATACAGCTCGTCCCGGTTTTATGGAGGCAGCCGGGTAAGTCAGAGCGGCGGCACTTGGAGCGGGGCAGGAAAGGGACAAGTGCTCTGTAGGGATGTAAGCCAAGGTACAGCGGGATGTGCCTGTCTGTCTAACGGGGTTGCAGTAATGGGGGGCAGTGTATCCGGGAGTGCGGGAAAGTCGTGGGGTTAAAATAAGGAAACTCTGTCTCTCGGAGAGAGCACTGTGTGTTCCTCTCAGCCTGTGAAATATTCCTCCAGGCTTGGTGTTCAGTGTTCCGAAATGACAAAACAATATGCTTAAACCAAACAAAGAGAAAAACCCCAACCAAAGTGCAAAAAAAAAAAAAACCCTCCACCAACTCCACCCTCCCCAAATACAAAAAACAATTCCCACACTGAAACAATTCTGGTTATTGCAAGTGTATACAAAATGGAGTAACCTATGTCACTTCATTGAAAACTGAAACAGTTTTGAAAAGTCCTGGCCCATTTTAAGGTAGTGATTTCCTGGTAAAGGTAAATTTTCAATTTAAGTTCTTGACTAGCAACATTGGAAAAGAAATTCAGTGTTTCTAGCTTGGTTTTTATATGCCAAATTGAGACTTTGCATATAAGCAGAAGTAAAATAACAAACAGTTAGCACTTGTTAAGTGTTTTTTTCAGCAAGATAACTTGGCCTTAACATACATCTGTTCATCTCTGGGGCTGAAATTTGTATTTTCACTTAAAAGTATTTCCTAATAAAATATGTTAAAAAAATAACANGGAAACCTCCCAAAACTGGATTTTTGAGTGGTGGCGAATTGTGTTTTATTTATTGGGGGTTTTTTTGCCTCATGCAAGGCGGTGACGGCGCTTCCCGGCCCATCCCGCACCCCGAGGTGGGCGGGCGTGGCCATTCCCGGCGCGCATGCGCATCCCGCCGGGCGCCGGGAGCCGGCCATGGGATTCCGCAGCGTGTAAGGGCCGGGAGCCGCGGGTGCGGGCCGGGAGAGGTGGGAATGCGGGAAGGTGCCCGTGTCCCGTGCCGTGCTGGGCACAAGCTGCGGGTGGGATGTGGTGTGGGNCCCTCCACCAACTCCACCCTCCCCAAATACAAAAAACAATTCCCACACTGAAACAATTCTGGTTATTGCAAGTGTATACAAAATGGAGTAACCTATGTCACTTCATTGAAAACTGAAACAGTTTTGAAAAGTCCTGGCCCATTTTAAGGTAGTGATTTCCTGGTAAAGGTAAATTTTCAATTTAAGTTCTTGACTAGCAACATTGGAAAAGAAATTCAGTGTTTCTAGCTTGGTTTTTATATGCCAAATTGAGACTTTGCATATAAGCAGAAGTAAAATAACAAACAGTTAGCACTTGTTAAGTGTTTTTTTCAGCAAGATAACTTGGCCTTAACATACATCTGTTCATCTCTGGGGCTGAAATTTGTATTTTCACTTAAAAGTATTTCCTAATAAAATATGTTAAAAAAATAACATTATTTACAGTATGCTTGGACCAAAGTTCCATCGGAGGCAAAGGCATGCCTTTTGCAAATGACCTTGTAAGAACACACGAAATAAAACTTTTCCTGTAAAACTACAGAAACTGAAAGTAGGTCCCTCAGAATGGATGTGAATAAATCACATGGTTTTGTGGTTTTCTGTTTTTTCCTAAAGATCTGCCACGATGCCTGGGTCTCTTCCAGTGAATGCTGAATCCTGCTGGCCCAAAGATGTGGGAATTGTGGCACTGGAAATATATTTTCCCTCTCAGTATGTTGACCAGACAGAGCTGGAGAAGTATGATGGTGTGGATGCTGGGAAGTACACCATTGGGCTAGGCCAGGCAAGGATGGGGTTCTGCTCTGACCGGGAGGATATCAATTCTCTCTGCTTGACTGTGGTCCAGAAGCTTATGGAGAGGAACAACCTGTCCTACGATTGTATCGGGAGATTAGAAGTTGGAACGGAGACCATAATTGATAAATCAAAATCTGTGAAGACCGTCCTGATGCAGCTTTTTGAAGAATCTGGTAATACGGATGTAGAAGGGATCGACACCACCAATGCATGCTATGGAGGCACTGCTGCTCTTTTTAATGCTGTTAATTGGATTGAGTCTAGTTCTTGGGATGGTAAGTTCAGGTCTTTTCTTGAAAAGTTACATCATCCTTTCATCAGTCTGCCCTACAATGACAGTGTTCATGTTTAGTCATATAAAACACAGAAGGTAAACTGTTTTTCTCTTCTGAAGTATTTTTCTTAAATGCTCTGGGCCTTGGCCACTAGTTCAGTTACAGTGTGAAGAACAATGACATGGCTACTATTCACTGGTCTGTAAATTCTGGTGAAATTTTCCAGAAAATGGAAATGCGGGGGAAAAGCTAGGATTGAAGAACACCTTAATCTTGCTGTCATCTCCTCAATAACCAAAGTGTGAAAGTTGCTGGTGGGTGTTAAGATGTGCCAGACTGTTGGTGGCTGTCTCACCCTCTCCGCTGTTCTCCCCAGGACGCTATGCCCTCGTGGTGGCTGGGGACATCGCCGTGTACGCCTCCGGGAATGCCAGGCCCACCGGGGGAGCCGGTGCCGTTGCGATGCTGGTCGGTCCAAATGCGCCGTTGATTTTTGAGAGAGGTTAGTCCTGCGGGAGAACATACACTGTTCAGGCAGATAACTGGATTTGCTCTGAAGCCTGTTCCCTGCTTTTTCTGCCTTGATGGAGTGGCGGATTAACTCCCAGTAATGTCAGAAATTGTTCTGTGTCTCCCCTTGCTCTGGCCTAACTCTGCCAAGTCCTGTTACAGGATGCAGCAGGGAACAACATGTGTTTCCATGGGGGTTCTCCAGTAAAATTGACAGAGTGGACTAGAGCTGAATAGCACAAGATTCTGCTTCCAGGATGATATGACGACAATCCTTTTTTGCTTGTGTTTGTCATGCTCAGTCCTATTGTACTTAACAAGCAATTGAGAACTGTGTGAAATATTACCTTAAAAGGTGTGAAGTGCTATGAAGGTCTGCTTGACTGGGGCAAAACTGCTTGTTTCCTCACGTGTGCCAAGTGATGTGTTCCAACTGACTCCAAGCAGCTGAATAAAGTAATTTTTTGTCAACTTCTGTCCACCAGGGTTGCGTGGAACCCACATGCAGCATGCCTATGACTTCTACAAACCAGACATGGTCTCTGAATATCCTGTAGTGGATGGCAAACTCTCCATACAGTGCTACCTCAGTGCATTGGATCGCTGCTATACTGTCTATCGCAACAAAATCCATGCCCAGTGGCAAAAGGGTACGTAGCCTTTCCTGGTGATACTGGGCCAATGCTGGAATGTGTAACTACACATGTATTTTCAGGTTTTAGTATCTGATCTAAAGACTAGTATAGGGGTCTCTTCATGTTTGTGTGTTCTGGGGCAATTGAAATACTTGCTCTCTCCAGTAAGAAATTACTTATTTCTGTTCTGTCACGTTTAAGTTCCTGACAGTCTCTAACCAGTAGTCTCTAAAGAAATTCGTTGGTGTAACATAGCATGCTTTCAAGTAAGGTATTATATTATCCACCTCTATCCAGGCTTTTAAAAAATTCAGACTAATATTTAAATATCACGTAATGATACTGATTTATTTTTTTATCCAATGTGTTTAGTAATTGCTTTACTCATATGAAGAGGCGTAGGTGTGAAGAGAGTTAAATGAAGTAGATTATTATGTCAAAATGCTGGCTTGGAATACAGAGATTCAGTTAAGCTTGTAGGTTTTTATTCTAGAATAAGAGCAAATATTGTTAGCTGGTGCAAAAGACAGTTAGAAATGAGTTTTTGAAGAGAAGCAGTGGCAGTGTTTTAAATGCACTGGACAGCAGTAGTTAGTGTTACTGGTGTCTCTTGCATGCTGACACGTTACGGTGACTGGTGTCCTGCCAGCTCCCTGCTTTATTTTCATAGTTGAAGTGAGTACTAAATATAGGTTGTAACACAATGCTTCTGCTACTTCCAGAGGGGACAGACAGACATTTCACCTTGAATGACTTTGGATTCATGATCTTTCATTCTCCCTACTGTAAACTGGTGCAGAAATCTGTGGCTAGACTCTTGCTGAATGACTTTCTCAGTGACCAGAATCCAGAAACAGCAAATGGTGTTTTCACTGGTCTGGAAGCTTTCAGGTGAGAATGGCTGCTGTCTTCCTTATTCACGTAATCTTACTTCGTTACACATCCAAGCTGTGTTTCTATTTTCTGCTATTTTAGTAACCGTTTTTGAACTTTTTTTTTTTAATAGGGATGTAAAACTTGAAGATACGTATTTTGACAGAGATGTGGAAAAAGCTTTTATGAAAGCTAGTGCTGAGCTCTTCAATCAGAAAACCAAAGCTTCATTACTCGTGTCCAATCAGAATGGAAATATGTATACCCCTTCAGTCTATGGTTGCCTTGCCTCTCTTCTAGCTCAGTAAGCATAAAATTGGGAAAAAAGTCATAGCTGTTTATGAATAAGGTCATAAAAGGTTTTTGTAAAAGCATTGTTTGTTTCCTATATGAGCGCCTTAAGCAGAAAGACTGAAGTTAAAACTATTCTGCACAAATACCCAGTTCAAGTGACAAGCAGACTGAAAATGTATGTCAGAAGCTGATGTGAAACAGCTGCTTACTGCCTTCCAAAGTAGGGTCTTACTTGTAACGTGATGTCTCTTCTCAGTCCCAACTTTCCCCCTCTTTCTCCCCCTGGAAAAACTCCTGCAGTGGAAAAGAGGATCAGAATATCTTCTTTATCTCACTATAATAAGAAAAACCAAATTAAATTAGCATTTAATTTTTTTAAAATTTTTTTTCAATGACAGCCTTTTGACAAAATCACATTAAGTTTAAATTAAACCACTCCTCCTTGATCCCTTTTTCTTTATTCTGACAAGATGTGTTTGTTCAATTTAAGCTTTAGGTCACTTAAGAATGAAAACTGGGTGCCTTCTAGATATTCTGGGCATTTCTCAGCTCTGTTTTGCTTAGGCAGCTTTGCAACTCATCACATAACAGTATTTGAATTTGTGTTTTTAAATGTCAGCATTTATCGCACATAGCTAAATGTTTATAGTAGACATTATAATTTGCTGACTGCTTTTCCTAAGCTAGCTGCGGTTTCTAGTTATTCAAAACTGGCACCTTGGCTTAATTCTCACTTTAAAAAGCTGTTGTTTGATTTGCAGGTACTCCCCAGAGCAGCTTGCAGGACAGAGAATCAGCGTGTTCTCATATGGCTCTGGCTTTGCTGCTACCCTGTATTCCATCAGGGTTACACAGGATGCCACTCCTGGTGAGTGACACGAGATGTTAACTACCTCCCTTGCACTGCTTGCTCTTAATGCCTTGTTACACAACCCACCAGCATAATTAAACCTGCCTAATGACAACAATTCCAAACTGAGAATGTTCCAGCTCCAGAGAATGTTTAAGTGTCTTCTTGAACAAATAAATAATATTCTTCAAACTCTGTTAATGTTTTGATTGGGTAATTGGGAATACTTTTAAATGACTGACGTTTGAGACTCTGTAATTGAAAGTACTGTGAATGGGCTTGAAATGTTAATGTGCTGCTGTGCACTTCTCAGCATTGGTGCTGCCTTACATGATGGTTCCATATTGCAGGTTCTGCGCTGGACAAAATAACTGCCAGCCTTTCTGATCTCAAAACAAGACTCGACTCAAGAAAATGTATTGCACCTGATGTCTTTGCTGAAAACATGAAGATCAGACAGGAAACACATCATTTAGGTAAGAACTTCATAAATCATTCCTACTGCTACAGCAAAATGCTCATCACTTAATTCACCTGACTTTAAGCGATTGGGGTGTAGAATGAAGGAAATGTCCAACCCTTTGTGCTTCTAAGTGGCTCGTGCTCATTGGCCCAGTGTGGCTGAAATAAAAATGCACACTTGGTTTTTTTCCTGTCCCAGTGCATCCAACCTGTGAAGGCCTATGTTGCGTAAAACTTTCACCAGGAAACAACTAACAGTGTGTTACTCCCTTTTTTTACAGCCAACTATATTCCACAGTGTTCAGTAGAGGATCTCTTTGAGGGAACTTGGTACCTCGTTCGTGTGGATGAAAAACACAGAAGAACTTATGCACGGCGCCCACTGATGGGTGATGGACCTCTGGAAGCAAGAGTTGGAGTTGTCCACCCAGGCACTGTTCATGAGGTGAACACTCGGCACTCTTTCAAAGTTTGATGTAAATGGTGGAACCATTTACATGTCTGTCCTAGCATGTGCATGTATGTTAAGAGGAAGTGGTTTAACGAGTTACATTAAATACTTTCTTAACATGCCTAACATACAAGCCAGAAGTAAAATGTTGAACATGGGATTTTAACAAGTACATTTCATCATAAAAAGAACGAAACTGCACAAGAATGAAACAGGAACAAACTGGCTCTTCTCACACAATCTGTTTGCATGAAGCATGACCAATTTGATTGACCTAAGGGCAAGCCGTCCAGTGTAGCATGAATGTTGTTTGAGAGTTGGACTAGCCATGAAGTATGAATGTCTGTGAGCTAGAAAACTGTATTTAATGTTTTTTTTCCCTTCTTCTTAGCACATCCCAAGCCCTGCTAAGAAAGTGCCAAGAATCCCTGCAACAACAGAATCTGAAGGCGTTACTGTCGCCATTTCCAATGGGGAGCATTAAGATACCTCTGTGAGGTGGGGAAAGAAACAAGGTGTGAGGGTAGGGTGAGAGAGAGAGAAAAAGGATTGCAGTAGCACTGAAGTTTCAGTGTACACTAGTACTTCATTGGAGCATGAAAAAACTGTTTAAGCTTCTAGGAAAAAATCGTAATACGGCGTGCTGATTTTTATGGCATTCTCAGAACACTAAAATAAGGAGTATATTGGAGATAGAGGGATTTGCCAGGTGCTGTGTAGATTCCTTAACATGTCTGAATTTTTTTAATTGCTGAGAAGTAGCTGTAGTCTATTACAAGGTCTTTGTATATAAGAAGGAATCTTCTGCCTGCTCTTTCCATGTAAAATGACTTGAAACCTACACTGTTAACTTATACTAGTACTCAAGTGTGTGCAAAATAGTCCAAGCTTTTAATGTTAGGGTTCTCAGTGCCTTGACAACAAGCAGTCAATCCTCTGAATACTGCAATTCTCTTTCACTTTACCACCTTCCCTTTCTTCTCCCAGTCTGCCTCCCATAATCCCATTGCTTTGGGAAAGGTATAGAACCAAGTAACATCCATTGCTGGAATAGAATCTCTC
Organism: Calyptomena viridis; assembly: GCA_013390005.1. Lineage (NCBI taxonomy): Eukaryota > Metazoa > Chordata > Aves > Passeriformes > Eurylaimidae > Calyptomena > Calyptomena viridis. Next base: position 36,196 of record WEIV01021012.1, read on the forward strand.
TTCCTCGTCAAAATGACTGGATCAAGAATGGCTAGGCTGACAACTGGTTTTCTTAGAAAAAAATATCTCTGTGATCCCCATTGTGTTAGTTACTATGTAATTTCTCCTAATATGCATATTATGTGTTTTATACCTGCTTTGCAAGTCACAGCAGCCTGGGAGGAAAGAGGAAAAATAAGGGAGGCAGTAAATTTTTTCTTTTAAAGAAATGGGATCATTGATTCGGCACGTTTCTGGATTGTTTAGTAGAAGTATCTGAGGCAGCAGAATTTTCAAATAAAACTTCTAGATATTATGGAGCTGTTTCAATTGGCGAACAAAGGAAGAGAGTGATCTTCATCAGTTTATCTGTAACTCTGGCCTCTCACTAGTCTTTATATAATGCATTTCCAAAAGATTGTTTCTAACTTTGAATTTGGCTTTGTACCTTGAAGTCCTTCTCACTATTGGTAATACTGTAGGAGTAGTGTATTTTTTTTTTGCCAACAAGCTATCCATTTTGCTAGTGGTAGGTATACAGTGGTAATGGGGAGTCCATTCTGGTAGATATTTAAAGCCCAGATTGGAAGTGAACTATGACATGAGCCTTTTAAGCCTGTAATATATATATATCTATCTATATCTATATATATAGATATATATATTTAAATTGACTTAATGTACAGAAGTTTTGTTGAGTTTATTTCCTTGCTAATTCTACAAAGCCACATTATCTAATATAAAGTAGCAAAAAATTATTTCTCTGTTAATTACAATTTTTTTGTGTGTGTAACGAAGTGTTTGTATTACCTGTCACTCACTAGGATTTGATAACTTGCTGTATTTGTACAGTCAAGCCTTGGTAAAATAGTTGTTTATTATAAATTGATGAATACTAATCTGTTTGTTCTGCTAAAAATGATGAAGCAATGATGCATGATGATAGTGTTTGCAAGTATTTTGGTTTAGGTTGCCCTCATGAAACTTACCTTGGCACCACAAAAACAAACTGTCATGGAACAAAGTCCATTGCTGGCAGTGGACATGCCAGGAAGTGAGCTACTGGCACAGACTTCCAAGTCTGTGAGGCTGATCCTTTATTAAAAATAAAGTTTGAGATATTTGAAACCTGTTGGAGTAGTGCTGACTTGTTGGGTTTTCAGGATGTGCTTTTTTTTTTTGTAATAGGAGAGAAAGGGGAAGTTGGCTCTGTGAAAACCCACAGTTGTGGGTTCATAGGCTGTGTGGGCATTCTGGATCTTTCTTTGTAGTGTCATTCCCCTACAAAAGTGGAAGAAAGGATTGCATAGGCCGGTGTAAAACCACTATGTTAGGGCCATGTTTCAAGGTAACTTAAAGTGCTTTCATATGGAAACTGTTTATAGTGGAGGAATTACTCCCCAGCTTATGAAATGGAATTAATTTTTATTACTGTCTTGTGAAAGATGGTATTGTTTTGTCCCACTCAGAAAAATCTGTGAAGAAGACTTGGTTCTTGCTTTGTACATGCCTGAGCTTGAGCCCAGTTTGTCATGGGTGGCTTTTCAGAGTCTGTTCGTTATTTACATGAACTACTTAAGTCAACTGACTATTTCATCAGTCCTCTTAATAGATAAGGCATTACATTTGCCCTTACATTTGAAAGCACCGGCTGTACCTATGTAAACCTTCTATCAGATACCTTAACTAAAGTCATACAGGCTCTACTTCTTAGCTTAGGCATGTCAGCTGTCCCTGTTCAGAGAACAGCCACCACACTTGTCCTCTGCATTGGAGCTGATGCTGTTGAAGATGGAAGTATAAAATCAGAAATTAAAGCTGAAAATTGGAGCATCTACATCTTGGTGGTGCTCAGAACAATTTGAGTTGTCAGACTATCCAACTTTTAACTTCGGGTGGTCAAGAGTGTCCAAATCAGCTTTGTGCCAGTTTTGGTTGCCAAAGCAGGATGGCAGGAGTGAGTACAAGCCTGTAATGCTCAGTGGATACAAGTGGATTTTGCTACTGCTTGCATTCAGCTACTGATAACAAATGCTAAAGCAAGAATTTAAAACTACAGGAGTTTTGAAGTACACTTGAATCTTTCTTTATTGGAGTGCAGCTGGAGTCCAAGCAGTTCCAGTCTGGCAGAATCATGCATAGTAGTGGAAGGCGTCAGAAGGTTAGTTGATGGTAGTCCAACCAGGTGGCCAGTCAGGCCCTGGGAATTGCAACCACACATGCAGGGTTAAAGCACTCTATCCTAATTTGTCTTTCAGAAACATGGCAAACTGAGAACTGCAGTCAACAGCAGCATTGCTGTTTCTTAATTTTTAAAAAGCAATTGATTTTATCTTGAGTAAGTTCAAAAGAAGAATTTGCAGTTGTTTAGAGTATGATCTGGTCTTTGCCTAAATTTAGTTACTTGCAAAAACTGTCTTGGTTTGCAGTGGTAAAGTGTCTAGATACAGCTTTTCAGAAATTAGTCTGTAGCAAGAATTTCTTAAGTGGGTTAAATACTAAAAGATCACCTCTGCTCAAGATCCTGTCACTTACTGGGGTTCTTGCACTGGCTATACCATGTCTCTGGAGCAAGGATCAAACAAATGAGTGCAAAGTCTATTTACTTCATTGTGACTTGAGAAATGCAAAGAAGATGAGGCATTTTTGGTTTATTCAAAAATTACAAAAAAAAAAGTAACACCAGACATGAAAAGTCAATAATCCCCTTTGAAAACTGAATAATCCCCTTTGTCAAATGTGCTGAGTGTAAAGCTTGCAGTGCAATTTTATAAAATGGAACACAGCTTGGATGTGTGCTTAATCCCATTGTAAGAATGGATTCCTTTCCTCAGGTCTTGTTCTGTCGGGTCTGGGTGGGACATGATAGGAACAGATTCCAGTGCCCTTTTCTTCTGTACTCTGTGCAACACAATTCTGTAGACCCCCGTTATTGAGCTGCGTGCGTCTCTTCCACGGTTATTTTGAATGTGCTGTTCTGTGATTCCCAGACTTTCCAGAACATTTTTCACTTCAATTTCTTCTTCTTTGAGTGTACTGTTATCTGATAAATACTTTGGATCCAGTTGAAATGTCTGTAAAGGTTTGGGGAACTGAATTCCCTGCATCCATTCACTGTTCATAATCAGTTTGACAGAGTAGCGCTTGGTTGGTACTGGCTGAAGGACTCCTTTTATCAGTTTCTGGCAATTTTCTGAGAGGCAGGGAGGCAAAGTGTATGTCCCTTCAAGAATGCATTTTTTCAGTTTGCCTACTGTATCTGCCCGAAATGGCATGATACCCGTCATCATAAAGTATAAGAGGATTCCCAGTGCCCAGATGTCTACATAGATGCCTACATAGTTTTCATCTCGGAAGAGTTCAGGAGCAGCATAAGGAGGAGAGCCACAGAAAGTTTTTAAAGTTTCATCTCTTCTACTTATCGTGCTGAATCCAAAGTCTCCCACCTTAACACAGGTGTTACTGGTGTAAAAGACGTTTTCTGCTTTCAGGTCCCGGTGAATGATATTATTGTCATGCTGTGGAACAAGAGGAAAATTTGTATTGTTCATAGGAAAGTTCTCAATGGCTAGTCCTAATCAATTAATTACCCCAGGGGAGAAGGGGAGTTGTCTTGGGTAAAGTCAGAAATTAGTATTGCAACAAAATGGAAAAAGTATTAAACAAATATAACTAATTATATAATGATACAAAACTGTAGTGGTGCATTTCTATATTATATAGTTCTATAATATATGGTTCTGTTACCCTCATATTGAACTGTTCTGTTACCCCCGATCCCTACCCAGTTGGTTTGTCCCAAAGTTTGTATCCTCCCCTCGAGTGTATCCCCTCTCCTCACCCCTCCCACCTTACCCCATATATGTAACCCAATCCACCCCATTCCCCAGAACATTCCGTGTAACCCCCTCCCTGAACCACTCCTACTCCTCTCTCCCATTGGTTATTCCCTTTCCCCTCCCATAGATTCAAACCCCCTTTATAAGTTTGTGTACAGGAAGTGCTCCTGGCTCTTTACTGGTGTCTTCTTTGGGGTTAGGAGCTTCTGTAGCCACGCTGGCTGCAGAAAGCAAATAAACCCAAACTGCTTCAACCACTAAGAGTCGCCTGTAACTCTTTGCCCGCCGTAAGCTGCACGCCCTGCTGGGCTGGGCAGGTCCAAGTCAAACCTGTCTTGCCTTGAGGCATCGTCCGGCCGGACTCCTTGGAATAGAGGAGCCTTTGCTAGGTCGATGCCCCACTCCTTGCTGAGGTACCCCCTGGCCATTGCTGCCAGGGCTAACCAGGGCAGAACTGGGGACAGCATCGGTCAGGGAACCGCAGCACAAAACTAGTTGAGCAGGGGGAAAAGGAGGATGCTGGTATTTTTTTAAGAACAGCAGTCTCAACTCATTAACTAATACCAACTATTTTCATGAAGCAAATTTGTGAGGGCAGCATGGCTAATCCTACAAGATTAGACACCTTCATGTGTAAAATCTGTTTTTTCAGGGTTCACAACAATTGTTTTTGCAGTTACTACATATAACTTAGGCATTTAGTTCACCAAGTGAACGTAATCTCAAAGTAAGAAAGTGTTATGTTATCTAATGTCCTGTGAGGAACTGGTGGTAGCAGGAGAATGAGGCTACAGACTTGTGCCTTGTGGTATTCCATGTTGCAAGACAACAAGTTTAGTGGTGTCTTCTAGTTTTAGAAAGCTAAAATAAATACATACACCATAACTTCTATTTTTTTCCCTTGGAAATGGCAGTAGTAGCTAAGGACTCAAACGGAATTTGTTCTGCTTATCATGACATACCTGTCTTGTTTAGGTAAGGGTTGAGCTTCATCTTTGAAATAACAAGAAGAAATGGATGTGTTTGAGCACTCTCTGCCCTACCCTCTGGAGTAACAAGCTGCAGTATCTGGAGGTGATAAGGAAACCCTCTGACATCCTATTTCAATTATCATCAGTAACAGGCAGAGATCCTCTGTCCTTATGGACTGGCAGCAGTGAGATGGGATTTATGTAGTCTGGATTTGATGGCTTAGCAAAACTAAAATGTTGTGCAAAAGTCTGTGTACACAAGTTAAGGGGTTGGCCAGCTCAGTAATCCAGGTTTAACCTTAAGATGTGGTGTAATTTTTGAAATGTGAATTAAAGCTGCAGGATACTTGTCGTGTGGAAAAGATGTTGGAGCTAATCCATCACTTCCAGGACATACAATCATTTTGCCAAAATATATAAAAAATGCATACGGTTTATGTAAGCCACGAGCAATGTGTGACCGGAGAACACCCTTGGAACACCCTTGCTTCTGACTTTGCCGGAGGCTATTACCTGGCAGGAAAGCATTAGCCACCGGAGGGCACCCTGAGCCAACTGTAACTAATACTACTACTCGAACTTGCAGAACAGTCCTCCGTGTTTTTACGCTGTCGTTTGAATTAGCTGTCCTTACTATGCAGGGTTCAGAGGAGATGGTATTGAAGTAATCAATTGCTCCTTTTCTACCTTTACAAGACGCTCTGGTAGCAAAAGTAGCATAATCCTAAGTGCAGATACTGAAGACTGGGCAAGGGGAAGTGACTTGCTAGGTGTTACCCACACAGAAGTGAGGACCAGAAATAATGGGCTGTCTTCAAGAGACAGACTCCCACACTCATTAGTAAGCAAGCCGGATGTTTGCAACACCTAACGAGCCTCTGGAACCCTTTGTTCTAGCAGAAGAGTGACTGATTCATCTTCTCACATAGCTGGAGAGAAGAAATTAATCTTTGTTCACTGGTGCTCACAGCACCTTAAAGCAGAAAGAACTTTGTTGCTAAAGGGATGATTCCACCTGCCAGGTGTTCCCAGTTCAGTCTCCTCCCAAAAGCTGTTAACAGAGAGGCAGTAACTCGAGGTGGATGTGAAAGTTTCTGGATACCTTTAACATCTTGTCTAGCTGTTTTTCTTTTCAGAAATGTGGGCCTGAAATTTTGGGTAACAGTAAACCTACTAGTTGAAAACCAAAACATATATTCACAAAATCTGCCAAAAGTACATGTGCCTGTGTCTGAGCAACTTACCATGTGCTTCACAGCAGACACAATCTGGGAGAAGATTATTTTACACTCTGTTTCTAGCAGCTTTCCTTCTGTACTGATTTTAGTGAAGAGCTCCCCACCTCCTGCATACTCCATCACCAGGTGAAGTTTTGAGAGCGTCTCCACCACTTCATAGAGCCTGATGATATTTGGGTGGTGCAGCTTTTCCATGCTGGATATCTCACGAGATAGCAAACGTTGAGTCTTCCGGTCTAGCTTTGTCTTGTCCAAAATCTTAATAGCAACTTTCTCTGAAAGACATTTGTCCACGTTGTTAATGCAATAGGTATCAATGGTAATACTATTTACTTACAATAATGCTTGGTTGTAGAGATGCAGTAAAATTTCATGTGATCAGTATTAGGTAAGCTGCAGGTGGCTACTAAGCTCAGCATTCCTCAGAGGAGCCAGGCCTGAGCCTGGTACTTGGAGACTAATGGAGATGCTAAATTTGGGTGCTTTGTTTCAGACCAGACAGACAAACTTGAGGGAATTTAGAGGCTCTGGCTATAACCCTGCAGGTTTATAATGGAGAGGTTTTGAAGTTGGTGCAACTTACAGAACTCTTCTGTAACTTCTCCCATAGCCCAACAAATTCTCAGTTACCAAAATCAGTGTTGTAGAGGTTTGTCTTTCTCAGGATAGCTATGCCACTTCTTGGTACTGTACTGAATACAGGAAAAGTACACTTCTAATGTCTGTATGGCACAGTGAGCCATGAATCCACATCACACACAGATTTTATTCTGAGGAAGGGAGAAAACAGTGAAGAAGAGTAAATTGCAGGAATCCTGTGAGACAGCAAAACTACCTGACATATGCTGTTCTGGCAGTGCAAAGCTACTGTTAAGTCTAAGATGTTTCTGCAGCATATCTATAGTGAAGCCAAGGGCCACAAAACACAGATACACGACTGCAGCTGCACCACATCATCAGGACAGCTCAGAGCAGTATGAGTACGTCAATCACAATTGCCCTTGTGTTTCTGTATTACTTTGTATGTTATGGCTTTTGTCTTCGATAGTCTGAATACAGCTGGTATTTGAAGGATTAGTCTGGTTAAAACAAGTTTACAGTGGCTTTGTATAACTTGTCAGGACAGCAAAATTAAAATGGATCACAGTAATAAAACAGCTATTTGTTTTAGACAACGAATCACAGATTTCTTAACAATGAATCACTTTTAACAAATCTTTCAGAAAAAAACTTCACCTTGGTTTTAGCTCATGGGAGCAAGGAAAAAAAAGGTACTGTGTACTTGTTGCTGTAAGAGAAGCATGAGAAGGGTAACTTTTGTACATGTGTTCTGATATAATAGCATTCGAGATGTTTTTACTTAATGTTATAAAGTTTTTAATTCAAGTTTAGTATTTCAACATATTAAAGAAAGTGTTAAGGATACTTATGCATATATCTGTACAGATCTAGAAAACTCATTTGGTATATTTACATTTTTTGTATTTGTATTTGGTATATTTACATTTTTTAGTACCATACATGCATCAATTGATCTCCCTACTGAAGTGCAGCAGATACTTTAAACAAATGTGATTCTGGTGGAAGGTGCTGTTTTCAGGAGCTGAGGCTGAGTACAGGGCAGTTTTCCCCACACTGCTTCTCCTTGACCTGTTCCCTGAGTTTTAGTGAGCCCCTTGGGTAAGCAGGTACCTGCTCCTGTGTGGTGAATCCAGAGGAAATGCAGCTACTGACACTGATCCTGACAGTGCTCTGACTGCTGACCTACCAGTGAAAGACTAAAACCCTTGCCATGGTCATAGCATATTGATCTCCTAAACCAAGAGGAAAGAGCATCAGCTTGCAATAGGTTACATTTGCACAACTAAATGCTTAGATACTGCAAACAGAACAATTCTTACAATCTTAACTATGTAATTTCATTGTTATATCTTGATTTATAAAAGTAGGGGGCAGTTGGGCTTTAAAAAAAAAATCTTCTAGGTTAAAATTCTTCTCTTTCCTTTTGCTGGAAACTACTATTCCTCCTGGTTAGTTTTTCTGCAAAGTTTAAAATGAAAGAGAGGGGGGAAAACGGTTTAAAACTGAAAGGCCTGATCCTGTTCAAATACCATCATAAATCAGGACCAAGCCCCTTCAAATCTACATCATTCCAGTTGCAAATGCATGACATGCAAAGAAACCCAGCCCACCTAGAGTGTAAGAAACCTGATACCTTCCTTTTCTTTTGTAAACTCGACCTCCCTGCTTCCAAAAAATGCTTGGTTTGCAAATCCTCTCTTACCCTTGCATGGTAGCAGTGCTGAACAGAAGGGCATTTTTAGAAGGCAGCTTATTTATGAAAAGAGTAGAAAGAAGTTTTGATTGACTGTATGCTGAGGTTTGAAAAGTACTGGCTGAAATCTTAGTAAGAGAAATTAGGAAAAGTTTGAGAAATAATTTCAGGAAGAAGTGGCAAAAGAAAACAAAATACAAACAAAACCAAGTTAAAATTGCTTTTAAAAAAAGCAGCAAATTAGGTGCCTGGAAATTCCTGCTTTTGCAATTTGCATTTCACATTACACTGACTTTACTAACTGTAAATTTTGGATGTTCTTAATTGCATCTATTCAGTTGTGCTCTTAACACTTCTTTTGTGAGCTGGAAGGCATGTAAAATAAAAGTTACAGAAAACTTGGGTACATAACAGTCCTTAGCAAGAAAATTCATAGTTTTCTGGAGAATATCTCTGCCAAAATTCAGGTTAATATAGTGGACAATGATCCTGAATATCACAATACACATAAAGTTATAAAATCAGAAAAGACCTCTAAGATCAAGTCCAGCTGTTAACCCAGCACTGAAAGTGCATCATTAAACCATGTCCCTAAGCGCTACATCTACATATCTTGTAAATACTTCCAGGGATGGTGACTCTACCACTTCACTGGGGAGTAAATTCCAGTGTCTGACCACCCTTTCAGCAAAGAAATTTTATCTATTGTCCAGTCTAAACCTCTCCTGGCACAACTTGAGGCCATTTCCTCTTATTGTTTGTTACCTGAGAGAAGAGGCTGACTCCCACTTGGCTACATCCTCCTTTCAGGCAGTTGTAGAGAGCAGTAAGGTCTCCTGTGAGCCTTGTTTTCTCCAGGCTATACAGCCCCAGCTCTTCCAGCCACTCCCTGTAAGCCTTGTGCTCCAGAACCTTCATCAGCTCTGTGTCTCTTCACTGACTCACTCCAGCACATCAGAGTTTTTCCTGTACTGAGGGGCCCAGAACTGGACACAAGACTTGAGGTGTGGCCTTACCAGTGCCCAGTACAGGGGGACAGTCACTGCCCTGGTCCTGCTGGCCACACTATTTCTGACACAAGCCAGGATGCCATTGGCCTTTTGCCCACCTGAGCACACTGCTGGCTCATGTAGCTGCTGTCAACCAGCACCCCCAAGTCCTTTTCCAGAGGGCAGCTTTCCAGTCACTCTGCCCCAGGCCTGTTGTGCTGCCTGGGGTTGTTGTGACCCAAGTGCAGGACCTGGCACTTGGCCTTGTTGAACCTCATACCACTGACCTCAGCCCATTGATCCAGCCTGTCCATATCCCTTTACAGAGCCTCCCTTCCCTCCAGCAGATCAACACTCCCAATTTGGTGTCATCTACAAACTGAGGGTGCACTTGACCCCCTTGACCAGAGTATTGATTAAGATACCACTCAGGGCTGTCCCCAAAAACTGAGCCCTGGGGAAACCCACTAGTGACAGGATGCCAGCTCCATTCAACACCACTCCCTGGGTCCAGCCATCCAGATTTTTCCCCAGTGAATAGTACACCTGTCCAAGCGGTGAGACACGGTGTTCACATCACAAAACCAAAATTTTTCCATATTCTCTAAACAACCAATACAGCCCTTGTGAAAGAAACAGGGTACATCCTCCAATATGGTCCTGAAGTTTTTTCCTCTGTCTAGAAATCGTGTGTCCTCCTGTGACAGACCACAAGGGCAAGATAAAAGCACACATATATAATCGTTACAAAAGCTCATCTTAGTAAAACACCAGATTGTTTCTCTTGTTTGATACAGGGTGATGTGTACGGAGAGAGACCATACTTAACACCACAGCATTAACTGGAGAGCTGAACAGCCCTCTGACACGTACACCTCCCCCTACCACAGAGACCCAAACAGCATTAATAATGAAGCCTTTGTATTTATATAATGATCAAAAAAAAAAAGACTTGTACTCATTAACAGTGTGCAGGAACATCACTTCATCATCAACACAACAATGCAAAAAACAGAACCCTCTTTGTGGGTGGTGGTGGTGAATGGGTATAGATGTGTGCCTGTGTGCATGTCCCTGTTCTTCTGTCCATGTTCTGTATTTTGTGAGCACAGATCAGCTCACTTGCAGAGATGAGTCAGAAAATGCTTATCTTTGATTCTTCCTTCCTCATGACAGTTGCAAACTTAATATCAAGAAATCAAGTCCTTGCCCATTGAACAATTTAACCAAAACCACTAAAAACAAGCAAAAAAAATTTTGTGAAGTTTCTGGTGAAAAAGAACCTTTTCAAGAAAAAGTACAGTTTTAGTTTTGGTATTTACTTTGTCCAGGCTTTGAACTTTGACCAAGTTCACAATTTTTCAATCAATTCTATTCAAATGCTAAAGCAACCTGTTTCCTAAGTGAGCTCAGCAAGTAAAAGGTTCTTCCAGATCACATTTCTGACTGCCTTTCATTAGCATTCCTGCTGCTTCCAATACAGAAGCAGCATTTCCTCCAACAGTAAGCACATGACAGTTACCTCTGGAAGAAAAAAAAGAAAATCACAGAAGAGGAAACAGCTTGCTGTGGGCCAACTAGAACAGAATTGCTTTTCTGAAACAAGCAAAACCAAAAAATCCACACACAGTTCAAGCAACCCTTGGGTGTAACCAAGCTTGAAAGTGAAAACTAATCATTAGTTCCCCACTTAGATTCCCAGTGCAACAACTGCAGCACACAAGGGTAATTGTGAGCTTTGACCCCTCTGAAGTTTGGGCTGGAAGGGGCAGTTAGAGAAAATAACAATAGATAAGACATTTTTGGGGCATATCTTATTCTCTCACTTCCAAGATGATGGATAGAAGGAGAGTCAATCACATTGAAAAAGAAAGACTATGAGAAAAAGCCACAAGATAGTAGTGTACAAAGATGCAGAGAAAACTAGTGTTGTGGTAGAAAACAAGAACAATTTTCATCATTGTCAGACAGAGGCAGAAGAAACAGGACAGTTGATGATAGGTTCTTAGTTATACCTATGACTGAAGTGTCCACTGCAGTTACCTAGCCTTTCTAGTCTCTCCTAGAAGACATGGTGCTTTTCTATACTTTAAACAAGAAAAATACTGGACAATTCAACAGAAACACTACTTTGGCAGTACCAGAGCTTGTTTCCCTGCACCTGCTTAGCCCACACCTAGAGCCCCCATCCCAGTGTTTTACAGTAATGAACTGTCTGCAAATGAATCAGTAAAGCAGGCATAACATTTCTTACCAAGATAACTGTGACCAAATCAGATATTGGTCCACATTAGTAAGATTTGTGATGCAAAAAAGGAAGCCTTGCTACTTCTGGCTGCAGAAAGGAGCATGCCCAGCCAGGCTGTCTTGGGCGTTCACTGCCCGTATCCCTGCAGCCCATGAGCTGGGGCAGGGAAGAGGACAGATGGACAGGACAGGCTGTGAGACAGGAGGCACACCACCATGTTAAAGTGTGGCATGTTTGAGCCATGGGATGAGATGTGTTAACTCCATAAAGTACAGAGATGAACTTTTCTTGTAATAGCTGCCATCTAGAGAAAATGTTTCTGGTTTCTTTAGGGTCTAATGCAACCCTGAGTATTTGTGACGCTGCCTATAGATTCACTCAGCAACATTAAAAAGACACATACAAACTATATGTGTATTTAAGGTTCAGACAGTATCTTTCCTCCCATAGAAGACAGTTTGTATAGGGCACTCAGCATGCAATGATGCCTACCTTTGGTTAGGGAATGAATTCCAAGCTTCACTTGTGAAAAATTCCCACTTCCTATTTCTCCTCTGACGCGATAGAAGGCAATTCTCTTTCCCAGGGTTAATTCTTTCACCACTTTTTCATTGTGAGACATATCCTGCATTAGTTTCTCAAATGGGGTCAGGCTGTGCTGCTTGCCCTCTTCATCTCCTCCATAGCACTCCGGGTGCCCATCATCTTCTCCACTGTCCTCATGATGCCACCTGGAACAGCGGTATTTTCCGAGACCTCCGTCATTCACATATCCCGTTGTCATAGTCTATAGGGTAATCACTTCCCCATTTAACTAGATGTCCCAATAACAAGCTTAAATGAAGTAATTCTGTATGAATATCCGATCCTGCATGTAATGGACGCTGTGACAAATGTAGCAAAAAAAAGGCAGTTCACAGGAAGTCCAAGGATTAGTTTGGAAATTACTTCACAAATGTATCTGGCATATCTATGTATTGCATATCCTGTTCAAAATCAAAGATAAAACTGGAAGCTGTCCATATCCATTTCTCAGTAACAGATTTGGTGTGTCTCCAGCTACAAGGTAAAAGAGGCTTTGCAATTAAAACTGTAAACTTTGTGCAAGAAAGCGGCGAGCTGCTCACTGTCTACACAGTACATTTGACACATGCAAAATATTTGACACAAATTTTCAGGCTTTAGCTTGATGGTTTGAAAACTAACTTGATGGATAAAGGTCAAACAGAAAGCTGATTAACTGCTCTGAATAAATCCAGATATTTCCAGTTATTTTTGAATAGCTGACCTTAAAAGTGTTGTTCTCCTTGATTCTGGTACCAATCCAAGAGCTGACTGTAAGGTTTGCCTTTGATTCATTCTTCAGCCTGTGAGCTTGTCACTGTGCGTTGAAGCCTTGCTGTAAAAAGTTCATTGCCCCTCTGTCTCCTTCCCATGGTGGGTTTAACAAAGCAACTAATTCTGGAAGATGACTGGAAAGGCAAAATCTGTGCACCAGGCAAAAGAAATGCTGCGCCTCAGTATCCCTGCAGTCACATGGCAGGACAATACAGGATTAAGTAACTGCAATGTCACGTTAACCCTCCTTTATTTAGATGAGCTTTCTTTAACGCCTTGAGCCTTCTCAAAATTTTGCCAGACGTATGGTGTTCCTAAGCAGACAGATGAAGAAAGTAATTAGAACCTTTACATAACAGCCACACACTTCACTAAATGACAACACCCTGAATACCATTACACTAATTTAACCCTGGCAGCACAGATGTGGAAGTCCTTACTCTAAATACAAAAGCAATCACTTACCTCTAAAGCAGCATTAGTTTCTTCTTTACCTTTCTTCTTTAACCTTGGAAAACATGAGTTGATCAGCAACTGCTGATCATGCAGTCACACGCCTGAGGGTGGTGAGCTGGGCACGAAAGCTCTGAGACAGTGCAGTGCTCACCTCTCCTGCTCCAAGCCTGCAGCACACTTTACTGCTGAACACAGGAGACACCTGACTGCCAGGACAGACTCACCAGACTGAGGGGGAGTGAATTAGACCAGTAGCTCAATGACTGGAGCTTAGATAGACAGTCACCTAAGGTGCCACAATAGCAGAGGGCATGTGACATTTCCAGGTGGACCTGCTCTTTAAACCCCCAATCTCCTGTGTAAGCAAGATAAAAAGAGGTCAAAGGCACCACCTTAGGTGTCTGTCACTCTCTCTGTCACTTCTCTGAACTAGAGATGCTTCTGTGTGTGCTGCCAATGGTTGACACAGTTTATAACTGGAACAGAGGGAGAACGTACTTCTTCCATGACGCCTTTGAACTCTTGTTACTCTTTTTGGTTCATTCCTATTTGAAGAGTCATTTTCATGGTTGACAGAAAACTTAAAATTATAAATTATTGTGTTATTCTCTGGACCTAAATATAGTCAATATCCTGACAAATACTGTATGTATACAACAACTACTGACCAAATCCTAAAACCATTATGAGGGGAGAGACCGAATGACAAACAAAGTCTTCAGTATTCTCCCATCAAACCAGCCTCACTTACCACCAAGTGTTCCCTCTAATTTTATTATTTGATACCAAGGAAGAAAAATCTATGTAGAAGGACCTCCCATCTCCAAGGAAACTGAAAACCCTCCTAAACTCAAATCTTACGTTCTGTGTCTATTCTTCATTTGGGGAAAGGAAAATTTCTTGCAGGATGGCTTGAATTTTGGCTCATAGTTGTTTCCTAACCTGTTTCATGTCACAATTGTAAAAGTATTTTAGGCAATAAAAAACTCTCTATATGAAACTCAACTGTATTTCACAATTTTAATGGTGGACAGCACTATATCCTTTGGAAGCCACTTGTCTGCTGTACACTGCCACAGCAATTCAGACATTAGAAAGGTGGAACTCTGTTCCCACTCTGCTCTTTGATCTTGAGGATAGCCACAGTAGTGCGGGCTGCCCACATGAAAAGTCTGAAAAACTCCATGAGCAATGTCAGAGGTCCCATGTACAAACAATGAACTATTATTTAAATAGATGTCTTTGGATGAGCAGTGGCATCCTTGTCACCTTACCAAAGAATAGCTGTAACTTATGGCTGTAGCCTGAGCACTCCAGAGTGGCAGGTATGGGCAATTCTGCTCTTGCAAAAGGAGAAACACAGAACTACTACAAATAGGGAAAAACAACCCCAACCAATCAAACAAAAAACCCCACAGGATGCTCTGGATAGCTGAGTCTTATGAATGCCAGCCTATTCAGCACCAGAAGTCACCCAAGAAAGACTATCTTCTGAAAAAATCATCAGGGCCCTTGCAGTTACCTGGCTGCACAGAAAAGGCTGACTGCATGGATTTCCTTCAAACAGACTTGTCTAGACAAGCACCTCCTGAATACATTTGGTAAAGGCAGAGAGGAAACTAGCCCAGTCCATGTGAATCACAAACACAAACACAACACGTGAGGATGCCAGAATCTTGTGGGGACAGAAGTATCACGAGGAAAGCAAAACTGCATTAAGCCATCAGCACATGGCTCTTCCTGAATTTGCTCCTGCAGGATTTCCCCTGGTACACAACATGCTCTTTTTTAGAGCACAGCCTGCCATTAATCTCCCTTTCAGGCTTGCCTCTTAATTGTCAACCCTGCAACCTCCTGGCACTTGGCCAACTGGCAAGGTTTTCCCTGTCTTTTGAGATGAGCTATTTCTGTGTCAGCAGAATATATACCATCTATTTATGGCCTACATTCCTTCCTTTAATCTAAACCAGTAAAATCTATCCTGGTATACAAAAGGGCACTGACTGTAAAAGAAAATAATTTTAAGAGAGAAAGGAAAAACAAAGACATCAGAAGTGATCCAAATACAATAAAGGACAACAATTAAATTTTTTTTGTCCAGTCCGCCTGACCGGTGACCTGAAGAACCTCAGGAGAATTTATCTGCCCAAATAGTAACTTTAAAAAACGAAACAAGCAAGCAAAAGAAAACAAAACCAAAACCAAACCACTACAAAAAGCAGCACAAGACTGTGAATAAATGTATCAATTCTTTAAAACCTGTGCCATCAATTCTTTAAAACACTGCTATTGTTTAACCTTGTTTTTCAAACTGACATTCTTGTCCTATTCTAAAAAGTGCAAATACTCTCAGGCATCACCTGTACACTCTGTTTAAACACTGTATCACAACTCTAAGGAAGTTTTGAATGGAAGGAAAAAGGACTGAATCAAGAAAGAGATCACTGGATATACAGATTTTAGTTCCAAAATCCCATCTTGACAGATATATAAAAGTGACCTGGTTTTAAGAAGCTTTGAATGGAGCACATGAAAACACAGAAGCAGCTAGACCAGGGCCCCAAGCACTGTGTTTTGCAAACTGGTCTTTTATTAAGCCTGTTTTTCAGAGAAGCAAAAAGCCACTCAGCTTTGAGTGCTTAAACTGCTGCAGCTCCTATTACAGTGAATTTGAAAGAAGTCACACTGGAGGGTCTCCTAGCACTCAAATCCTCAGAGTAACAGCGTTTTAAATAAGGATGCTATTGGATATTGCAATACATTCACCTGAGTTCCCTTTTCAGCTCCTCTTCTGTCCAGCCCGAGATGAAGATTTTGAAGGTATTTCCCTGAGGTGGGCAATTATCTCAATTTGTTTAAATTCCCTTGAAAAACAGCATGTCTCCTGCTTCGTACAGTATATGCACCATAAGCCAACTCTGCAACCAAACTGAATTTAAAGTAGTAGGGATCTTTTTTAAGTCATTTGCAAGAAAAATTTTTAATCATAATTTTGAAAGTTCAGTTGTTGCAAGAAAATACCAACAACCTAGTACATTCCTGTGTTTAGAAGACCTACCTTTTATAAAACACAAGAACCCAGCAGAATAATTCACAATACCTGTACCACAGACGACATGCAGCACAAAAACTCTGCTGTGCAGCCAGACACAGGAAAAGTAATAGCTTCAGTTTTGTGATTTTGCTCAAATAAAATTGAAGGCATAGATGTTGTGGCCAAAGGAAATCCACGTTTGTTCGTAAGTAAGAAGCATTCTCATTCACTCATTCTGTGAATGCCAGAAAACAAAGCGACTATAATAAAACACACCCTAGAGCTTCACGGGAGTTGCTAAAAAAACCCAACTAGTCAAAACACAAAATACAGCACAGTTACAGGCTTAGTGCAGAACTGTATGTTCCCAGCTCAGGCAGGAGGCAATATTAACAGTGCATTGGCCCTGGAGAACCTCCAGAAACAAACTGCTCTCTGCCCAGAGGGAGCAATGCCACCCATTTCTGTACATCTCAGAATTAAAACAGTTAGCTGGAATAGCACTCAGTTTGCCCGTTATTGTTTGAGGAAAACCAGACAGATGAGCATCATTCTTATCACCTCTCTGCTGTGCCTGAGAACAGTTTGATAACAGCCACAGTGATGTCCCGGGGCTGGCAGGTGGCCAGGGCATCACTGCTGTTCCTGTGCTGCTGCACTGGAAAGGCTGGAACTCCAGTGTGAACTCAAGCTGAAGGGACCTGTGGATGAGTCCACATGGGAGCAGGTACATCTCAAAGCATCTGTGGCTGTGGTTATGACTGTGCCACAGCAGGTACACCTCTGAAGGGATTATGGCCCATGGAGGAGGCCATACTGGAACAGGTGCACTTCAAAGCCACTGTGGCTGTGGATAAGTCTCTGCCTTAGCAGGTGTATCCCAGAGGAGACTGTGGCTCACAAGGCTGCACTCGAAGCAGTTACAGCCCTAAGGGACTGCATGCAGTCTGTGGGTAAGCCCAAGCTGGAGCAGGGGCAAGGGGAGCACTTCATTGCAATGTTAAACCGTGACACTTTGGACTCAATCATATTAAGGGTCTTTTCCAACTTAAATGATTCTATCATTCTTAGCCTTGTGTCATACTTGCCTAAGTGTCATAGTTACAGGGGCTGGGGCTGGTTTATCACTATGTGGTTGTAACCAAAAACTGTCTATTCTACACCCTCTATGTCATTCCTGATGGGCTGTTAATGATAAATCATCGGTAACAGCTGCCCAGAGCACACCTCACACCTCAGGCCACAATAGATAAGGAAAGAGATCCGGGGAGACATTAACACCTCCACACCCAGCTGGAGGGTCCTCCCTGCTCATGGGCCCAGCTGCACTGACACAACAGGCACTGACAACAGCCCACATCATCAAAGGATCCAAAATATCCCAGGACTCACAGAGATAAAACAACCATTGTGAGACTCCCTGCCCCGGGGGAGGTACTGGGGATGTACGATCCTTGGAGTTTGAGACTGGGAACCATCTCATCGGACCCAGAGAGGGAACAGGATTCCAGCAGGACTGTGGCTGCTACTCTTGAGGAGACTGTTACCATTTCTTCAACAGGACCATCATCCCAACTACCAGGTTTTTCCTTCCCCTCTGCTCTGCACCCAGGGGCACCACACAGTGCTGGGCAGGAGCTCATGAGCACCGTGCTGTTCCTGTCCCAGGGGGGCTGGGTTGTACTTTGTTCTTGTGGGTCAAAGCAGTTTTGTTATCTTGTGTATATATTGTGATCTTTTTAGTAAAATTGTAGCTCCGACTTGTGGTCTCTCCAAATTGGGTTCATTTCTCCCACCAGTTTACTTTTAAACCAGCACACTAAGACATGGCATTGTTTTTCCACATAAGGAATATTAACATATGCAGCAGCCCTGGCTGAAACAGAACATAAACACCTTCAATGGTTTCTGTGCAAAACCTCATTTGATGGCCCCAGCACCAGGACAGGAAGTGGGAAGAGATAACAAACAATTGCACTGTACTGACTTCTTCACCACAACGAAATGCCTGCTCTACATGCTGTTATCAAACCAAGAAAACAAGAAATCTTGGTGTAAAAATGAAAAAAGCCAGCAGAAAACACCCCCTTTCACATTGGAACATGCTAACTCTTGCCCATAACTTAATTCTACAATTGTAACTTAGAGGAGAAGACAATGCAACCTATCTAGAATTTTAATAAGCCTGAGCCCTACATACAGAAGCAGAGAACAGGTGGATGCTTGCTCAAGTGTCCCCCCTAACTGCATCAGAAAGACCAGAAACCCTGATCTTTTGGGTTGATCCCACACTCGTTCTAGGACAGACCCCTAATGACAAACACACTTGTTTCACTGATGGAACCTGATTTCTCAAGGATTTAACCCAACCAGCCTATTCCCAGAGCTGCTGACAGGACACAGGCAAGGAGCATGGAAAGCACCACTCAGCACAAGTTGCTGCAGAACAAAACTAGAGACCCAAGCACGATCCCACGTTCATTTAATCCAACCTCCTTCTTGCCAAAATCAGAGATAAGAAATAGAGGAAAAACACACTAGTGTGTCCTAATCTGTGATTCACTCCTAAAAGATTTCTCCAAGGCAGTTGCTGGCTGTGTCCAGGGAGTGCTGCAGCCCAGCTCACAGAGCAGACAGACTGTCAGGTTGAGCCAGCATGAACACACTCATCTGCCAGATGGGCCAACATCTGCATGTCAGCAGTAGCTCAGGGAATCCTGCAGGGACTGACAGGCAGTTCATGCCATATTGGTATCAGGGTGCAGGACCGACTCACCTTTCCACCTCCCCAGGGGTTATCTGCTGACAGGCTGGAATAAGCTCTTGGATGAGAAATGAAGGAAGGCTGCACAGAGCCCTCAGCATCCCCAGCTGGTGGAGTCTCACATCAAATCCACAGTCTGCAGAGTGTTTACGATGTATGTAAAAGAAAATCAAGGCATAGCAATCAACATTACACAAACAATACTAAGCTAATACATTAAGACCTGTGAAGTAGAAACTAAAATGAGGGGGGAAAAAATCCCTTTTATCCTTTCACAGCACTGCTTTTAAAAAACAGCTAGAAAGAGAATTAAAATTAATTAGTCTTTGAATTGTGCAGAAAATTGCATTAAAAGCAAAGACAAAAAAAGAATTTATTAGTAGAGTCCATTGATTTTCCAGGTCTTTGAAATACATGGGAGGGATTAATTTGAAGTCTGTCTGTATTTTGAAATTAAATTTACCCTCTCAATCCTTAAACTGGCCAGTCTATTTTATTTCCTTCGCTTAGGTATAATGCAAATTGGTCAATTTGCCTTGAAATTATTCTTCCAAGATAAAATCAGTTTCCATTAGACATGTATTCCATGTAAACAGAAATGCAACAAAATCTTTATTAGTCTTTTAAATAACAGGATAAAATACCTCTAATTCAGTTATTTCACTAAAAATTATTTTGACTCCTAGATTTTCAGTGAAAATAAAATAAATCCTCTGAGAAAAGCAAGATATAGTACAAGACGTAAGAAATAGGCAATACTTTGAGTCCCACTGAAATCACTGAATAAATAAATCTTTACTTATATCAAGAAAATGATTGTATATTTAGGCAGATATCCATTGCTAAGAAGGTGGCCTGCAATAAAATCACCCTGCCATTATTTGCAAGGAAGAGAAACCTAAAATGTGTTTCCATACAAAGAAAACAGAAAATGTTCTGTTGTCTATCATAGTTTTCTTTCACTACTACCCACTTACTTATTCGATGGGTCCTAGCAAATAGAAACAACTCTAGTTACCTCTTACAAGGTAATCAAGTTTAGTTGCATCACTCTACACACACTCCCCAAAAGTACTGAGTACTGAAAGGTTATGAGATGTTTTTTCAGATTATCTGGGCAGAAGACAAGAAGTTAATATTATTCTCCAGAGAGCTACTTGAAAAGATATAAATCCTGCACTGCACTTTGAAATGTACTCTGTACTGACTGGAATTTCCTTTTTTTTTCCAAGTAATGTCTAAGACACTTGAGATTTATCCTGAACTGGTACTAACCAGCCACCACATTACAGTAATTTTATCATCGAGACTCACTAAAAGAAGACACAGATGTAGAAATATCCACATAAAAGTGGGAGGAGAGCAGCATTATAAAGACTGTCTGCTTGGTTTCATAAAAGCTGAAAAATTACCCTCTGAAAATATTGTTGCAGCTGCTCTGTCCTTGCCAATTTTAGATGTCCCAAAGTGTCTGCACTTTTAGAACAACTAGAGAAAAAAAATCTAGATAGAAGTACAGGCATTGGCACTTTTCATCTAACGGACATTAGATTGGAAATCTCAAGAATCCACCAGAAAACAACACTGAAATGGGAAACACTCCCAGACACATTTCTCTAGCAATATATGAGCATGCCACCTTCTCAGAGCATCCGTTCCTCACACCAGCTCCCACCTCTGGAGTGCTATTTGGATACCACATGTTGAAAAACCTCTACACTGGGCAGGGCCCTTCCACTAGCTTTGCCATCCATATGTGCTCCCCAACCTTTGCAGGCACAGAGCCACACAAAGGAATAAGCACAAGCTCACCAGCACTGCTGAAGGTTCAACTAACCTCTGGAAACTGCTTAATGCACAGCAAATCTTCAAGACGTGGCAAGAAGCTTAGCAGGAAGAAATCTGATCTTATTTGACATCCTACAGGTCATAAGTTAACTAATCTCTGCATATCAAAGAAATCTTGCCCACTAAAGGCTCCTCACTGGATTGACATCAGAAGTGAAATTAGGACGGGTATTTTTGAAACTGGGATCTACAGGAACAGTATAATGGTGGCAAGAAACATTCAAGAGAGCCTACTGCAAATTCAGCTGTTCTCTCAGCACCATCTGCTGTGGTGCACATTAAGGATCTTAAGTGAGGGATACTAACCCAAAAATCATGGAGCACAACTCTAGAGTTTACTCTTATTTTGTGACTTTGGCTTCAGTATTACAGCTAAATGCTTCACGTGCATCCTAGGCTTTTTTTATAAGCCTTTTTTTTTTTATCTCCCCCTCTTCAATTTGTCTGGTTTTGGAGCACTGGAAATTTCATAATACTGTCTCCCAAGTCAAATGTTCAAATACATCATTGTGTGATGAGAAGGCTGTACCCCAACATGTTTAGGCAACTGCTGCAAGGATCAGCAGGGAAGCCAGGATTTGAGGGCAGGGAAGGCTGCCAGTGCTTGAGTGCAGGCACAGACCAAGACATCTCTGGCTGTGAAAGTGCAGAAGAGCAACACTGCCGAGGTCCAAAAAATATAGGTCTTGCTACTGATCCACTGAAAGCCAGAGTCATTACAGAGAGCTGCTACATCTCAAATCCCTAAAAACTGTCCTACTTTTCAGATCACATTTGAAGAGCAAAAGCTTTCCTGACTTGAATGAATATTAATGTTAATAAATTTGCCTAGTATTTCATTTCACTAGCTAATCTTATTGACATATGTTCAGTATCTGTCCTTAAACTCAGACTATTGTTATTGTTGTTCTTTTTATTATTATTAGTGTCAAAATGAAGAGTTATATAAAGTGTGCTCCTTTAGAAGGAATAGTGCAAATCTGAGTATCCAGCAGCATTAGGAGACCCATCCGTGTTCTTTCCACTTTACTTTTTCTAATTAAATCCACTGGGAAAGGAACTGTTTTACCAAAGATTTTTGGAACTGTTAAATATGTATCACGTGACATGAACTGCCATACAAAAGATCATAACATTTACCACACAGAAGACCACAAAACATCTCAAAAGCTAAGACAGCTGATATATACTTAAAATGTTAACAAGTAACACATTTGATGTTCAAGTTTAGAGATCAGATCTTGACAAATTTGCAAAAATAGGAAATAAGAATCAGTCTATGATATTACACATAACTCTATTATTACATATAACTCTATGGTATTACACAGATACAAACTACATTGCATGATTTCAGGAAGCACAGGTTCACTACTGAAGCAAAAAGCAAATATACGCAGAAGTACAGCATAAACAAATTTTAGAACATCTTTAAACCATAATCTTCTCTGCAAGCATCCACTCCCCTGATGCACTTCCATGAACAGCCAGCATTCATATAACATGATCCCAAATCCCAAGTTTGTGTAAAAGTCTATAGGTAAGACACTCCAATTCCTCACCTTTCCTCTATCTTCTTTTTGAAGAAATTCACAAGGATTTCAGATTAGAATCCAGAAATGCATCTGAGACTAGAGACATGCAGAAGAGTTTATAAGCTATTAGACTAAAGTTTTGAAATAGCAATCTATTTTTAAACAGACGACAAGGTAATGCTGCTAGCATTTCATTCACTGACTAATCTATTCTGGATTTCCTTAATGCTCTACCCCTTTCCAGCAGCCTTCTATCAGCTCAAGGAAAGCAGCTGCCTGAGCCCAGTAGAACTCAATGAAAGGGAAAAAACTCTGGTTTCATTTTACTTTGTAAAGTGTGGAGGGGAAAACAACAGGAAAACAATCAATGGAACTTGTTCATAACTAGTGACTAACAAAGAAAAGAGAAAGAAAATGGAGAGAATAAAATTATAAAAGTCTGTACTACTTCAATGATGATAATTGTTCGAGCACAATATAGGTTTTTTTTGCATTTACCACTGTAATTCAACTACAAAACCTATTGGGTGGGAGTTTTGCCAAGACACTTAAGAATGAAACTGCTGTCTAAGTGGTATACACATAAAATTATATGCCAGCAGGAAAACATACTGAGAAAAAACTACGACTTTAAAACCACTTTGGTATACTAGTAAAGGCAACACTCTAGTGGTTCATGTGACTGTGCATTTAAAAATATAAAGTCATAAGACCTGCTAAGGTTTTGATGGCAGCTTTTGTGAATAGAGGAAAATGGGAATAAGAGATACAGAGGAACAGCCTGCTCAGTTTTTCCAAACTAAACAGGCTAACATCATGAGGCCAGTAAGATAAAACAAGAAATGCTTAATGTTGCCCTGAAATCTTAATGAAGTGCAGCTGGCCATCCAGAAGGTCACGTTCTCTCGGGACAAACTCTGACTTGTCAGGTGCTGGGCAGGATGACAGCCTGGGCACAATCACAGCCTCTGGCAGTAAAAGGCCAAGTTCTCACGAGATGGATGCATCACTCCTGAACTCAAAGACATGATGGTAACACTTTTCTCAAGAAAGGCACCCTTCCTCTTCCTGATTATTAAAAAGGATGCATTGTGAAAAACTGTAGAGTCAAAACCAAAATCCTTTTTTGCTCTTCACAGCAGTTTACAAATGACACTACATTGTTTTTAGCACTATAGAGGGGTAACAGAAAACAGGTCTGGAAATGAAGACATGCAAAGAGTTGCAGTATTTGCAGTAACAGCTGTATTTTCAGGTAAGATGGGATGTTGACTTTTTTGATCTCCTATACCCTCAATCTAGAAAACAAGTTCCATTAAGAGTCTGAAACCTCTCAGGAAGCAGACTCTTAATCATCTCCTGAAGAGGTGTATTTGAAGAAATTCTCCAGCAAGCACCTCAGAGCAGACACAACAGTGTCTTTAATCTTGCCTGGTGAGGTACCACAAGTGAACAGAGTCCACACTGCCTTCAGCTAAAACTGCCTGTTTTGCTGACACTAAGCTTTTCAGCCTCCAACATAAAGATTAACAGATTGTTCTGGTTCTTCCAAAGGTCTCTAGCTGAACCTTCATCAGCAATATTTGCCCTCCTGTCTCTCCATGGCAGTAGCTTTTCTCAGTGCCACAGCACAAACTGAGAGAGAAAAATAAAGAAAATGCATGTCTCTTGCATTCCCTTCATATAATTAGTACTTAACCCAGCTAATCACATCACTTAATCTGGTGACACCATGCAGAGCTCAACAGGACTGGAAAGAGATTATTCTCATAACCTCTAAATCACAGTGCTGGCACCATTTGGTTTACTGGAGCAAAGAACTTCATACATCTTTCACTCTTGTTTTTAAAACCTGGGGGTACCCTTAGCCACTCTAAAGGCAAAGATACAGTTATTTACCACAGAGAAAACAGAGAACCATTCATTTGAAAGCCTGCTCCTATCTCAAAGCCAGCATCAAGCTGACATCCAAGACCCCCTGCACTCTCCATATAGAACTCCACAATTTTGCACAGACATGATACACATACACCATTTGTTTGTATTATTACATCAAAAGCCAAGCAAAAAGACAACCTCTCCTTGCTATGGTCTCCTCTTGTTCATGAAAACAAAAAAATGAGATGCGCACATAGACTAACTTATTATTCACTCTAGGCAATGTCACATTTCCTGTTTACCCATTAGGATACTCCTAATATTCCATTCAGGCTTTTTACATATTTTCGATTGTAACAAAAAATGCACAAAAATTACTGCTTGTATATACAGTTCACTTTATAGAAGTAGAATAGGTTAAGCCAACAGCTTTAGCAAGTTGTTACTGTTTGCCCAAGACAATCACACACAAATGACCACATAGTTTCATGAATTGTTGGAACTGAACTTGAAAGATTGCTAGAGGAACTGGATTGCTAGCCTGATGGATGAAATGAAAACAATGGAGTCTCATTTCTCATGAGGGTGGAATATGCTCACCTTTTCTGTTTTAGTACCAACTACGAAATTTCTCATCATGTAAAGTAGTCTTAACAATACCTGTACTAATTCTGAATTTCTTATTACAGCACTAAATCTAAAACAGAATTCTGAGCTCTGAAAAGTTCTGCAATACTACTGAATCAGATTAAAAATAAATTATACTTAGGCTCCTCATATGGCCTGATGAAGCTGAGTTATCTTTCTTCAGCCCACATGAGAATTCCAATTTTAACAAAGTTTTCTTGCAATTATTATTTCAAAGTAATTTATGTTTTGTTTTAATTCTGATTTTTAACATACTAAGTCAAGGAAGTTCAGGTCCTTGGTGGAAAAAAGACTCCCGTAGAAGCAAGGAATTGATTCCTATTTTCATGCTGTAGGAGTCAGGAACCAGGCTCCTCTGTAGCACCATTTTGTACAGACTGCTAGTCACAACATCAAGACCATTGCTAAGTCTGCAAGACTTCAAAGCCCGGGCTCATTTACTGAATGCGTTCACCAAAACTGGCTCTGACTTCAAACTTTTCTCAGCATTTCCCTTCACATTTGCAGGTAATTACACTTGTTTCTAGGTGACCTGAACAGTAACATCCAATGAGAAGGCCTTTCTCATTGTGTCGACACACGTCAGAGAAACATGTGCTCCTTCAATGGAACCAGGGAAACAAAAGCAGGGTCAGATAAAAGTGTGTGACCTCAAAGGTTCTCACTCATCTTTTTTCCCTGAATTCTACATCTCTAATTTACATCCTTCTGATCCCACACTTGACTAAATCTTACAATATACCTACCACATAGACACATTGGTAGCAGATAGCCACCACAGACTTACATGTGCAATATCCACAGAAAACCAAAAATTGCCTGAGAACTGGGCATTGATCGGAATTCCTCTTCCCACATTGGCTCTGGCTGTTACCACTGGCAATGCTTCTCTCTCACTCATCTCAAGAGAGCAAAGCATGGAAACAGCTTATCCCATTCACCCCTAGATATTGAAGAGCCAACAGCTACAATAATTTCCAACTAAATGCTACTGTCACTGTCACCCCAGTGCAACACAGCACATTCAAAATCATTTAGCATACTCATCCAACCACATAAATGCTTTTAATAAGCATTAGTAAGAAGTTCTCAGATCAGACTGAACAGAGGAAAAATATCCAAGAAGAAAACAAGACTGCCAAGACAGGCTTCTCTCTGAAGGAAATAATATCTGAAACAACACATCCATAAAGGAAGTTACATTCTTACGGTGAGTTATTGATGTGTTGGCTCTACTTTCCAGTTTCACTGATACCAGTATCTTTTCCCTATGAACAGCCTAAGAGTCGATGTCCCAAGACAGTGTCTTTTTTAGTAAAGGTCTTGTATTGCCTCATATGTCAGTTACATGGAGCTGAAAAAGACAATTTGGTTTCCTTAAGAATCTGAAATTATAGAGCATCTGGAATAAAACAACTTCCATATGTTTTTAAACAAAACAAACACCGACAGAATCTAGGTCAACAGAGCTACCACAAACTAGCCTCATGACTGGAGCACCTACTCAGACTTCAGTGGTGTATTTGAATCCCTGTCCTAAACCCTGAAGGAGAGTTTCAGATGCAGTCTTTCAACGTGCAGAAGAATATTGTCACTGCTCAATTATCCTACAGCCATGCTTGAAAACAGTAAGCACCATTAAAGCAAATTTCTAAAGTGTTGAAGGGAGGACACTTCACTGACTGTGACGCAGACCCATGTAGCAATTTACACACAAAATCTATGTATGAAACTATCACTCCTTCACATGAAGAAAACTCAAAAAGTAGTTTCTCAACATCACTATGGGTACAGCTCTATGCAAAACACCTGAATAAAGTTGTGTAGTATTTAGCAAGAACTAAGCCTGTTAAAATGTGTTTGTTCTAAACGTTGAGTACAGAAGTTCTGGCAACTCCAATCTCTATTCTGATACATATTCAATATACTTTGCCTAACAACTACATTTTCACGTCACGTGTAGGGCTAGTTTCCAGGTATTTCTTAACTTCAATATTTCATTTTTCTACCAAAAACTTTCTCAGGAGGTCGTTGAATCCTGAGTCACCAGAAACCAGCAAACAGGATGATATAATCCACATATCTGGAAAAAGGCCAAACGGCTTTTGCTGATATTCCTACCCTTTGATTCTGAAGAGAAACCTGCAATTTATTTTTTTCTACTTAGCAAGATACCAGCTGTTTCAAGTTATATCAAGCAGCCAAAAAAGGTTTGGGACAGAAAAAAGCATGGGAGATCAAAAAAACCCCAAACAAAGCTCTAAGGAAAAATAAGCAAGAAGGCATTGAAATAAAATACTTTAAAAATCTTCATCAATTATGTGAAAAGTTGTCAATCTTAATTACAACTGAACTACAGTCAAGAGAAAATACTGCCAAATGGAGCTGATTACACTTCAAATTAAGATAAAAAACATGCTGTGGAAGAGATGACACTTTGCATTAGTACTACTTCTGAAAAGCTTTCCCTTGATGTTTTTTCAAAATCTGATCCTTGTAGAATCTGAGCATTTTTCAAGTTGTCATGGATGTCACCAGTCCCAGCCTCTTGGTGACACCTGCAGAAATGCAGTTCCAGTGACAAATACAAGTCCCTAAGGATGAGAGTGCAGCTGCCCTCTGCCCTTGCCACAGCAGCACAGGTACAGGAAGCCCAGACTGAATTTGCTTCCTTCCAAGCAGGATACAACACGTAGTGCCACAAAGGTCTGCAATGTCCATGTTCAGTGTGGTGGTGCAGCTGTGCAATGCACCCATCCCTAAACAATTACGGACTACAAGACAAGGAGAGAGTTGTTGGTAAATGCCCTACTGCTTTTCCAGGCAGCTTTTCTGAAGAGTGGGAAGCATGACATTCAGAGTGGCTGAACATACCCGGAAAACTCAAATCCTTGTGCCCCTGTGGTGTGCTTTTTGGTAGCTCAGACAGCCCTGTGCACTGCTAAGAGTAAGGAAAGCAAGACTTTCCTATTAAATACTAATGAAAATGTGCCGTTGGGAATTAAACATTGATTACTCATCTTTAATGCTACATTTATTGAAGCTGGTAAGTGATCAGCTCTCCTTTGGTGCAATTGGCCAGAGAAGGGGAACTTTATTTAAGAGCAGAGCCTCAGGCTCAGTTCTACAGTATAATTTTTGTGCCTCCTGATTACTAGACTAGACTTGGGGATGTGCTGGAAAAGCTCTTGAGTTCTGCAAAACGAAATGAGGATTCCATGGAACTCCTAGCCAATGAAAAAAACCCAAACTTACACAGTTCTGTCATGCATAAAGATGAAACTTAAAATGAGAATTGGAATTTTCTATAATTATTAGCATAATTTCATGCTGCCCCTCTCAGCCCACAATTAACTCAATTCATGGTGGCCTGGCAGGGCAGAGAAGACAATTGCCAGTGCACATACACATGTGAACTGAGCCTGGTTACCCTGACTTCATTAAACCATTCACAAACACTGAAGTTCACAAGTAAACGTCAGGAAACTACAGGAAAAGCTATGGATGTAATAATATAATAATTGCAAAACAATAAAACACAGTAATTGCAAAATAATAAGAGGGTTCAAGTCACACCAGCAGTAATTGTCCTCAGGTGTTCAATGCCAGATGAGTTTTCAGTCACACTCTTAACTGCCTTGCAGGGAATATTCATGTTTTCTAACTTCCTTCCAGATTAAATACATTCTTATTTTGCAATAAGAGCTTTAAAAATCTTGATAGTAGCAGCATGCATTGCTGCACAGTGTAATAACCAGGTTACCTTAATGAGGGACTCCACAGTCCTTAAACTTCTGATAAAATCTCTAAAACATAAATGACATAATAATTCATCCTGAGAACAACTCCTTTAATTATAAACAACTGACAAATACAGGGCCTGGGACACTGGGGCAATTCCTACACTGCTATTACAGCAAATTGCTCCATGGTTTAAAACTGTGTCTTTCCTAGAAGGCTGGAGGTGTATTGGCTAGATTCCAGGTGCTATTTCCAGAGAAGTGAATGGAGAGCATTTAAGCCAGCTGTTATCAATCTGCACAGTATTGATGATCTAATTTGGAAACTGGATTAAACTGCATGCACAGATTAACACACTGCTGTACAGCTGCATGGATTATGATTGTCATGACAACCAGAAGAAAATGTATCTCAATAATCCTCTACAAGCAGATCTGTCTCCATGCAGCAGTGAGAAGATTTATCACCACCACAGACACAGTTACAATGATTTCATGGCAGATATCTAGACTGGTATGATTTCTAACTCTCTCCACACTTTAAAATACCAATTAACAACCAAAAGAGAGGCTCAGATTTTGAATGAATGCTGAAAGCAATTAAAATTCTTGGATGCTATCTGAAATGTACGATTTCTGAGAAAATACTAGAATTTTCCAATTAATTTTCTATGGTTCTGTGTAAAATTGTTTTTATTCTAGAAGCATAAAAATGAGTATTACTCCTATACTTCCCACATTACGTCTCATAATAGTCTCATTTCAAGCAAGAGATATACTGATTTCTATTTTGGAGTTATCTTTCTCAATAACTTGTTTTCCTTGCAGTGAGAAGAGTCTTTGGTTTTATGCTTCAGGAGAGAAAGTCAAAAAGCAGGACAGTGTTTTCAATTCCATTACTGCCTGCTTGCAGAATTATTTAGTCTGTGTAACCATAAAAAATACAGAAAAAGGTAAGAAGAGAAAATAAAAACCATTTACCTACTTTATAGGAAGAGTTAGAGGGTGAGCTAAATAATATTTGCCACGTGTCCTAAAAGAGAGCTGTCTATGCACAAAGGACTACTTTTTTCCAAACACACAGAGGAGCCATGCTGGAGATTTTCTCAATGTTAGCCAAAAACCTCAAAGGTTGAAGTTTATTTCCCAACTCTCAGTAAAAATCAGGAAGAGAATCAAACACACCTGACTTCCAGGGCTTCAGAATAACACTGGAAGAAGCTACAACTGGCCATGAAAATTTGTGTGGTGTTTGCAACTGTGAGGAGATAATCCCATCACTTGTCAGTATGGTTCAAAATCACGTGCTCTCATTTGTTGTGTTCCCCCAGTCCAGGGTAATTTTGCCTCTAAAGAAAGAGCAACAACCCCAAATTCTCACGCTAAGGGCATCTTTTGAAGATGTGTCTTACAACCACCTCAGTCACATGTGCTTCCCCCAGGCAAAGCTCTACAGCTCCACAGCTGCCACAATGCTGTATCTGCCTGGGTCAGTGCTGTGTATCTCGTCGAGTGGGAACTTGCAGTGGCTCCACCCCAGAGAGCATCTTTTTTCCTCAGTGGTGAAGTCCTGAAAATTCTGCCATGAAGTTCAACCTGCAGGAATCAAAGGAAAATCCTTTTTAGGTCAGGTTTTTGTAATGTGGTTGCAGTATGAACAACCAATTATTTTCCAGTGCAACTTGACTGCCTTCAAAACAGAATCAGTACATCAGAATGTGTTATAATATATTATAACTATTATTTATATTTGCAATAGTGCAGATCCCATGTTAGTTCATATAATCACTGTATTTTCATCTGACAAAACTATTGATTCCACAACTGGACAACATTTTTTAAATACCCCAGAAGCTGCAATTTTTAAAAAAACGCTCTGAAAAGATCCCAAACAAGCAATTGTAAGAACAGGAAAACTGGCATATTCAGATGTCCTTACTTCCTAGTTCACAGACTATCTAGGACTAATCAAAATCCTGAAGTTGTGGCCTCTATTTGTGGGATCAGATACTGTTTAGAAAAGAAGTATCAGTTGAAATAAAGGCACTAGAAGGTGGATGATAGTATTTAAGTGATCACGAAAAATAAATTCAATCAAATTATTTGCTCATTTACAGTCATGAAATTGCTCAGGCCCTGCAATTGCTACAGGCTTGAGAAAATATTTAAAAAGAAATTATGTAGTGCAAGAAAAAATATCATCTATGTAATTTAAGACCCTTTTTGATAGAATTATAATTCTTAGATTCAGGTCGTTTTTTTAATACGCATATAAACAAACACTCTTCTCTCCCTGAAAACAAGCCTCAGTTTTCTCCCTGAACTGGGACCATCTGAACACACTGGAACACCCATAATATAAACCGATCTACTGGTGTGAATCAACTGAAATGCCAGACTATATCCTTAAAGGAGCAAGTCCCGAAACTACGGATCTCTACTACAGCCGCTGCTGGGACAGTGCCTGTGCCATACGGGCAAATTACACTGAGGAACAACAACCCAGCCCGGGAAACACTGCAGCGTGTCCCTGCGCCTTCCATGGAGTTAGTCACGAATTTTGTAGGTCAAACATAGGATGGGATTTCTTCGAGTGAAAATATTTTTTGCCTCAAGCTCCCATTAATCCTAAACGTTAGAGGCTGTCATAGAAAAGATGCCTATCCCTCAAAGAATCCGCATTTAAACAGCAAGTGGAACCAGCGCTCACACCGAGCCTCATACTGGTCTTAGGGATCAGCATCAGGAAAATGCGGGGTGTTGCACAGTAATCTCACCGGGAAAAGCCACAGAACACTCAGGGGTGGAAGGGACCTCTGGAGATCATCCAGTCCAACCCCCCTGCCNCCATTTCCCCGCAGCCTGACAGCGCTGTCCTCGCTTCCCTCAGGAGAGACCCCCGGGCACCTCCAAACCTTGGACAGCTCCGGCCGGTGGGAACAGCCTCCCGCACCCCACTGACACCCCCAGGCCCCTCTGCCCCCCTACGTTTGTGGCCCCCACCCCCGCAGCTACAGCAGCCCCCCCCTCCCCGCCCCT
>WEIV01021012.1:68152-78746 GCA_013390005.1 Calyptomena viridis
GAAAAAGCCACAGAACACGCGGGGGTGGAAGGGACCTCTGGAGATCATCCAGTCCAACCCCCCTGCCAAGGCGGGGTCACCTGGAGCAGGTGACACGGAAACGCGTCCAGGTCGGGTTTGAATGTTTCCATGACTCCTTTTCGCCATACACTCCCCCATGGTAAACCAACTCACGAACTCAACCAGCAGCGAACAGCTGTCACTGAAATTACCACAACTCCCCCCGGAGTATTTTAGCAGATGCTCGAGCGGAGGCCCGTTCGCAGCCCTTCGGCCCCCGGTGCCAAGGCGGCCGAGCTCCGCGGTGAGGGAAGCGCNCAGGAGTTTTAACTTACAGACAGGTGCAGTTCCAAGGTACAGCCCAGGACACGCGTCACACCGGGCTCCGGGGACTTGCAGTGTGTGTTCAGAGGGAAGAAATCTTCCCTCTTAGGGAATAAGGAGTTCGGAGAGGTCTGTGTGTCTATAGAGACACTGGGGGCAGAGAGGGAGAGGTGCGTTTCACCTTCCCTCCTTCAGGACCAGTTGTTGCAGCCAGGAGGCACAAAGGACTCCACGGGTGGGAGCAATTTGGGATTTAGTCATTTGGGAAGGAAATTAAGGGAAAGGGAGGAAGTTGCAAATGAAAAGGTGCTCCAGCAGAGCTGCCGCGTGAGGAGAGCCTTTGTCCCTGTCCCTCCGGGTGAGGAGGGGGACTGGTCATGGTCCCACCGTGCTCCCAGCCCAGGTTCTCTGGGAATTTGGAGAGTACACCACTGGGCACAATAGCAGAGCACAGTTTCTCTCACCAAATTCATGAACTGCTGTTGGAAAGGCGAGATCAAACAAACCAAGAAACAGCCCAGTTATTGGTGCTTACCAAACCATGGCCTTGCTACCAATCCCATGGAACTGCTCAATTTACACTGGACTTAAATTACTTAAAAGTTAAATTTCATTGGTCAGACACACAGTCAGATAATTTCTTTAATTCCACAGAGACTGACTTCATCTACAAGCACAAATACCTAAAAAATTTAAGTTATGCAGCTAAGCAAGCAGGCCTGTCCCCCCTCCATGTAATCAAACAACACGCTGCTTATTAGAAGCCAGGTACAAATATAATAGCTAATTTTACTTTCATAATTAATGCTGGGCCACATTCCTCCCTCTGCACAGAATCTCATCACAAATTACTTGCATCTCAGAAAACACAAAATATAATAAAAAAAAAGAATGCAAGTTACATTAATCAAATAGTTTGAAATTTTAATTGAGATCCATGTTTGTTTTGCAACTGTTTCTCAAAAGCTAAGATGAAACATTTTTGAATGAAACTAAATAAAAGGATGAATTTCAGGAGATAGTTCTGCATTTGAAGATAGAATAGAAAAGCCTGATTTTAGCTAAAATCTGTAAGATTACTGACAGCATTAGGGAATGTCCTTGCAAAAACTCTTCCCTTCTTTTAAG
This sequence comes from Calyptomena viridis, assembly GCA_013390005.1. NCBI lineage: Eukaryota > Metazoa > Chordata > Aves > Passeriformes > Eurylaimidae > Calyptomena > Calyptomena viridis. Next base: position 69,605 of record WEIV01021012.1, read on the forward strand.
GCTTTGAAAAGAAAGTTTTTCAGAAGTGTGGAGCACCTCTAACCTCCAGCAGTAATTAAAAATTAGAAGTTCTTAGCATCCTTGAACATAGACAAGTATTTTCTAAACAAACCCAACTTTACAGTAAAGAGCTATTAATATTCAGAATGAGACTGATTCTTAACACTGGAAGCTGGCACTGTAATTGCCACTCAATTGTTCCTAATACATTGGATGAAACAAATAATGCAACTTTTAAGGGTTGGTATTGTTTTATTGTCTAATATTGATTAAACTATTTACACTTCTACTTTTCAATCCACAGTTTAGCATTCATACCTATGGCTTTTACTTTTATATTTAGCACATCTTTGTGTCAAGTGTCAGAATTTTGTTTCAAAAAACAAGAACCTGATACCATATAGACAAGTTTCCTCTATATTTATTTTCAAAAATGATTATTTATAAAAGAAGAGTCTGCTGGTAGCTTTTTTTTTCAACTTACGTTTATCACAGACCTCTACCAAGCTGCTTCTGTTTTTAAGTGTCCCTTTTAGAATGTCCTGCTGCCTCCATGTGGAATCTGTTCCCTCCCTCAGCCCCTCACCTCTAAATTTAATGCAAAAAGAAAATCAGTAGCTGACAATTTTAAGCAAAAATATAAAGCACTATAACATTACCTACACTGCCTTTTACAGAACTAAATTCTTGAAAACTCTAGAAACTTCGTGGAAATTTAACTAGTCAGTGTTGAAAAGGCACAGGATTTTTGTGCTCAGAGACCTCCAGCAACAATGCTTTTAGCCCAGCCGGAAAGATCCAAAAATTCATGGGTGTGCAATTGCGCTTACAATAGATCCCCATATTTTACTGATTCTCCTGCCACAGACACCCTGCAAATCTAGACAAGAGTTTGCTTTCATGGGAAAAGGGAAAAGGGAAAGAGGTGAAATTACTCTTACATATACCTAGGAATGGTGCAACAATGATACAAGCTATTCATTGCTAAAATCCTCACAAAGCAGTCCGTGTCTGTGGTATTTTCTGCTCCATGGCAATACACGAATGGGAAAGTTATTTTTCACATACGAGAGAAGTTTAATTGTACATGAAAAAAGCTAATTTTGGTCCACTTGTCCAGCTTCCTAAGGACAGCAAATTGGAAAGGTGACCACTGACAGTTCAAAAACCAATGTAAAATTTACCAAAAATAATTTGGTAGTTCATTCTTAAAACTGCGGTGTCATTATTTGTCCTAGTCATCCACATTTTCATTCTGCATGTCCACTAATTCTTGTGTTTTTAAGTCTTCAGCTTGTTCGTGATGTTCCTTATCTGCATCATCCATTTGATTAGGTTCCTTTTCTTCTGCTTCTCCTTGATCAATACTTTGATATTCTACTTGTTCGAGGTCTGTTCCATCTATAAGTTCTGCCTGTACCTCTTCCATCTCTATTTGATTTACATGCTCAACATGTAACTGCTCCACATGAACTTCAGCACCTTGTTCAGTCTGAATGTGCTCGACCTCCAAGTAACTGATTTGCACCTGTTCTTGCAGTTCCTCCATTTGTGTGCCTTTCACTTGATTGTCCTGTATGAGATCCTGGTGCATCTGTTCCACAGTTACCTGTGCAGGATCCACCTGTACCTGAATTACCGGTAGGACATGGACTTGCTCCACTTGCTCTATTATTGTCATTGATGTTACTGGTTCAGCTTCCATAGCTTCTACTGGAAGAACCTCTTCTGTCACTAATAGTTCTGAAATATTGTGTATTTCTTTGAGATGCCTTCTCAGCTCACTGCCTTGCATAAACCACAAATCACATAAGGTACAGCGGTTGGGTTTGTCACCAGTGTGTATTACCAAGTGATCTTTGAACTGATCCCAGCTGTTAAACACGCTGTTACAAACCTGAAACAAAAGATACAGTATGTTAAACAGTGCCAACAGAAATATGACAAAGTATGGTGCCTATCTGAGATCACGGCTTCACGAAGTGTAGCTTCTTGGATGGAAAAAACATAGACATTAGAGGTAAAAGCTGAGAAGTCAGCTTTCAGTGAACAGAAGACTTGGTATTTATTCATTTATTCATTCATTTTTTAAGAACTGTGAACTACTTTGAGTTGTGCTTACACAGGATACCTACAAAATTTGTGAGTCAGGAGAGTATTTGAATGTTTTCTTATTTTAATCTCATGTGAAACTCATGTACAGTATCATTCCCTAATCAATATGTCTGGTAATAGAGTTTTGGGTGAAAAGCTATTTATGCATTAATACTGTACAAGGAAAGTGTAATACAAACTGTCCTTTCATTGAAGTTCTAGATGCAGTACTACTAAACAACTTTTCCTTATCAGCTTTCACTTGCACATGATATTGTGAGGTTTAACTGGATAGACCAAACTCTTCCATTTTGTGATGTAAAAAAGCACTTGAGTGATTTCAGCAGATAAAACTCTCTTATAATTCCATTACTTTCATTCTCTTCCAGCCAGAAGTGCTGCCTCAACTGCAGACATACTGTTTTCACAGAGCACACGAGCTTACTTGGTTCCCTTCAGTTGGCACTGAGGTGGAAAGCAACACATGAAGACTGCAGAAATAAATGAGATGCCAGGGTAGAAGAGACAAAAGACTGGGGGAAAGTCAGGCTTGGAGTAAAAAAACACAGGCTCAGGAGTCTTTGTCCATGCAGGTGTTCTTGGCTGCAGAAAGCAACCAAGAACACACGTTTCAACACCCCTTCGCTGCTGACAGGGATTAACTCAAGAGCAGGTCTGTGTGATGGAGCCAAACATCTCTGTTTGCTGTTGAAGTCTGTTAAAATGGGTTTGTGATGCTATTTCCACACTTCTTTCCTCCCCTGGCTCACACTTTAGAAAGAGGTACAGTTCTTAAAATACTAAGCTTATAGATAAGCACTCAAAATTACTTAGTCATGCATAAATGTAATGACTATCAGTAATACCCAGGCATAATTTTTATTCTTACTACATGGAACCTAATTCAGTACTCCAGGCATACACTGATGAGCGCTGCTCATCAAGGAAGCACAGTTTTGTTTTCTCCTCTTTGTTCAGTGAGCTAAGATTTATTTGTTGAGCACTATTCATATTTAGTTCTAAAGAGAAAAAATTAAAGAAAAATTTATCCAAGAATTGCTAGAGTTTTTTCAGGCCAAAGAGACACTAACCCACATTCACATATCTAAGAGAAATTAAGGAGAAAACTATGACATGAAGCGATTAGACCAAAGAGTCACCAATTGTGAGACACTGGATTATTTTCTTAATTATTGGCTCAGAGCATCTCAAGTGGGGGAGAGGGGGGAGAAGGACAGGTCAAATTTCACAGAGGTGGGGTAATGCCCTACCCCACACCCCAGCCCCAGTGATCTCCTGGGGCAGCCCTGGAGCAGCTGTCGGTCACTGGACACTGGGAGCACTCCCCCATACCACCCCTTGGAGCCCCAATCCCAGCCTTATGGACTGGCTGGCACACCACAGGTCCCACCTGGGGCAGGAATTGTGGCCTTGTTTACTTCTTTCAGTAAAACCCCTTCTGTGAGCTTGTAGCTTGAGATGTCACACCAATACAAAACAGTTATGTTCAATGAAGATATCAGGTACAACTTTGTGTTATATATATGTGTAATGAATGTTATTCTCACATCAGACCAAACTTCTTTTTAAGACAAAGGTATGCTCCTCAGTATTAACTTCAGAGTAGCATAACAACTAAATGATGTAACACCATCAGTGAAACTTCTGACTTAATGAATTCATTAAAAACACAAAATTCATCTGCAGTATTCAATGCTTTCTGTGAATAGTATCACTTTCTCTTTTGGAAAAAATAAAGCCAATATCTAGCAGTTTTCTTCACTACATAACCCAGTTTAACATCAAACCACAGCAATTCTGTGAAATGATTAAGATGAAAATCTTAAGTGAAAAGTGAGAGAAAGAAAGGTGGCTGGGGATTGGGGAAGACAGAGTTAGGGAGTCAAGGGGTGGGGAGAGAGGGGAGGAGGGGGAGACAGGAAATCAGCAAGGAAAAGAGCAGGGGATGACAGGGTGAGAGGGGAGAAGAGCAAGAGCAAATGAATGAGAGAGAAGGTGGAAAAGGAGGGGAGAAAGGAAGAGGGAGGAAGGGGTAGAAGGAAAGAAGCATGTGAAAGAGCAGGAGAGAGGCAGAGATAGAGGCAGTACATGTGAGAGTGTGGGAGCTTGTGATAGAGCAAAACAAAAGTGTATGTAAGATTGTCACAGCAGTGGGGCAGCAAACCAGCAAACAAAAATGCTACAACCAGTCTCAGCTCTTGTATTTTCTAGCTCTTCAGAATCAGCTTTTAAAAGTGAAGTAAGATTTATCTGAACAGCTTTTGAAATGTCAGTTACATACAGAGACTGAGTACCCTTGCAATCCCTACAGCATTTATTTTGCCTAAAATACATTACAGATTGACATCATAAGTTGGAATTAATTTCCAAAGTCAGTATGTTTGGTGTCAAACAGAAGAAGAATAAAATAGTATATGAAATAATACTCTGTATTTTGGACTTTAGTGAAGCATGCTCAGATGTGGAAAGGGCCTAGGTCAGTTTATTGAGAACTTTGAAAAAGAAGCAAATAGACCAGTAAAATGCAATCTACACATAAGAATCTCTCTAAGTATTATGAGACTTCACATCAGTAAGTCCACATTTTAAATGGAACATCTTAGATATACGAATTTATCCACATATTATGGTTAAATGTGGTCCTTTTATTTATTTTATTTAAGTAGCTCTTAAATAAGAGACATAAGGCCACTCTCACTGCCCTTCCTGTTCAGTTCTCCCACACTCCCTCAGAGGAGGGAGGTATCTAGCCTGGGACTCTGCTACCTCCATTACCCACCTGACATTCATACAGCTTCTTTCTTCCCTTTTTAGCTCCAGCTCCAGACTGACAGGCTGTCAGGTGACATTTGAGTGTGCTATTCCTAGCAAAACGTTCATGGCAATTTGGACATTCAAATGGTTTTTCACCTGTTAAAACAGATACAGGGATTTGTAAGTGTATAAAACCACCCAGTCTTCTGTTAGGTCTCTCTTTTTCCCCTCGTCTAGGTTAATAAATACACTGTAAAGATGCAGCCAGCTGGATTATTCTAGAGAAAAAGAGATGAATATTTGATGTCAAAGGGCAAAACACTAATGTGGAGTCATAACTCTCATCTGGAAGAAGACCCGTGTAACAATTACCAGTACCATTTAAGGTACATTTAAGCTTTTGTGGAAATTAGATTACTATTCTGACAAAATATCTTGAAGAAATAGCAGCTACTCCTCATAATTTTTCATCTGGTAATTGTTACAATTAAAAAAAATCAACATTAGTAAATAGACAAAGTGACACATTAAAGAAGGAAGTATTTAAATAAAACAAGCTTTAATTTTCAACAATAGTAATAGTTTGTGCTTGAGAGCTGCAACTGAGCTCCAGAAATATAAGCTGGCACAGAATGATTATGAAATAACAGTGCATTAGTATTTAAACAAAAACTACACTCCTTTCTTCCCCCAAAATACAGTGAAAAGAAAGCACAGAGGGCCATAAATGGGCACAAGGCATATAAAAATTCCTTTCATTTTGGCCACTTTATTTCAACCATGGTATCAAACACAAAAGCCAGCTAAGGACAACAGCAGGGGAGGCTGAAAATAGATCTTTTTATCATCCAAAGTAGTAACTGTCATCAGGTAGTAACAAACAAAAGGTGTCTCTTTATTAATTCCACCATGCACACACTGAAATTCAAACAAATTGAATTACAAGAACTGGAAGAGTGTGTTTCTTCTGGAAGTCTGATAATTAACCTGTGAAGGTACTGACACCAGTATCACTACTGAAACAAACTGATCAATGAACTCGAAAAGAGGCTCAGCCATTTCAGTGAATACCATAAGAATCTATTCTAGGTAGTTTGAAAGCTTGCATTTTCAGGAATGCAGTAGTTATTGGATATTGAGGTTCGTTAGTGATTTCTGGTTTTAGGTGCATATTTTTCATCAATCAATCAATCACTCAAAAGTTTACATCAATGGCAAACAAAAAAAACCCCAAACAAACCAAAAGACACACTGGCATTTTAGTTGAAATTTGAAGCTATGTATTTCCAGCACAGGACTTGTGTGTTTCCTTCAGCATATTCTCTATTTCCCCCAAACCTGCAAAACACCAAAATGGGAGAGTGAAGGGCACAAGCACAGGCCTGTAGCAGTGCTCTTACCTGTGTGCTTCCGGAGGTGCTCTTTGAAGTGTCCAAAGTGGTCAAACTGCTTATCACAGTACTGGCATACATGTATTTTCTTGCCAGGTCTTTGCTTCTTGCTGGCACCACCTTCATCAAGGTGGTAACAGGTGAGGTGCTGTTTCAAAGCACTCTCTCGTAGGTATCTTTTATTGCATATGTCACACTTGTAATTCTCAGTAGAGTGTGTTTTCATGTGTTCCTTAAAATGGTAAAACAATTTAAATGAACGGTTACATTTCTCACAGTGGAATAAATTGTTCACGTGTGACAGCTGAAGTTCCACAATTTCAATACCTTCTACCTGTTTGCATGAGGGATCAGTTGCACTATCACCTTCTTCTTGGATCTGGCATTTTCTCTCTCCCTGACGATACTTGCTGGTGATATCTGCCAAAAGAGCCAAAGCAGATTCATCTGATGTACCTGTTGTCTGTATGTACTTTATGGATTGCTCTGCAGAAGCTACTTCTTCAAGTGTTTCAATGCTGTTGTCTTCCACTTTCATTGTTCCTTCAGCAATCTCAACCTCAATTTCAACAGGCTCTGATTCTGCAGATGGCAGTGTTTCTGTGATAACATTAGAGGTTTCAGCAATCTTCAACTTTTTTGGTTTATTTTTACCTTGTGCTTCATTTGATTCTAAGAGTGATGAATTTTCTTTGTTCCTGAAAAGCATTTGCATAAACATGGTTAAGATCCATATGCACTGACATAACAACTCCTGCCTAGTAATGAGTTTCTGCATCCAACACTCTCTAGTTGTTTCTCAAATTTGAATGATGAATGACCACTTAATCTGTGTGTATGTCAGAAGCTAATTTGCTCGTAATTTACCTTCCTTAGTGCAGTAAAATAGCATAGTTAAAGCTGCTAAAGTCTTTTAAGGAGCTCTGCTCAAATGATACAAAGAAAGGCCAGTTAACCTAATGACATGGGTTTATCTAAAAAAATTGTGAAATCTTAGAAAACTCTACAGCTGTGACTTCACACAATGGTTATCATAACATCTTGTACTTCAGCTAAGCTAACAGCTGAGGTAAAAGCCACTGGGATGTGGAAAGAGTATTAAAAAACTAGAAGTCTAATTTTCTGGGCTTAAACACAACCCTCAGTTCTGTTGCTATTCTCCCTGCATAACAAACACAACATTCTCCTCCAAATGTCTGAGATGGCATGTCATCTCAAACACAGACACAAGTCATCCACAGCACTTCAGTACTTACTACTGATCATCAGTTTTGAAAATGAGTGGCTATCTTTCCCTCAAATAGACTAACTGGAGTAATCCATGCTTGTATCTTCCTCTGCAGCATGATGAACACTTTCACGTAATGTACTCCCTATTGTAATGTACTTCATCATTTTCTACAATAGGAGACAAGACTTCACCCAGTATCTCCAAGTCATATGTAAGAGATGTATGGGTAATGATGTAAGGCAGGACAGAGCTTATAAAGTTACACCTTACTCTATTCACACACAGGGGAACAGAGTAGCTAAACTCAGTTTCATCTAGCCTGGATTTCTAATGTCTACAAGATGATGGTTATACTGCATGTTAGTGCAAGCTGCCCCAGGATCAGGTATCAAAAGCTACCAGCATAGCATGCAGAAGGAATGAGAATGTGAGAGCACTTTGCAGAAGCCAAACAGAATAAAGAGGACGAAAAACAGCATTATGGGACTGGCATACATTCTCAGGTTGTAATCTGGCAATGGAGTACAGTTCCTGGTACTGGAAGGAACTGTTGGTCACAGCCCTACAACCTCAGCAACTTTTACAAGCCGTGTCAGTTGCTACTGAGTTCCAGCCCAAAGAATGTGACATTCTTTTTTTAGCACATATGTCACAACAGAAGAATATATGGTCCTACAGAAATTAAGGAGGTTCCAGCATAAGGAACAGCACTGCAAAATACTGGCAGCCAGCAAAAGGATTCTTGAGACTCTGCATTTCAGTGTTGGGAAGAAAAAGAGGCTTATGTGCTTACCTGATTTCAAGTGCTTTGATTGCTTCTAGCATCTGTAGATACTCAGCTGCTTTCCAAACATCATTTGCTTCTTCCTCACCTTGGATCATTAGTTTTGCTGTATAGGTGAACTCAATTAGGTGACGAAATGCCATGTTACTTACACCTGTACTCAGATAAGAGAAACAACAGTTTCTTTTAGCAATTCCTCAGTCTCATCTACCTGATGAGTCTTGCACACTTGCCTGCACACTATTTTAATCCCAGTACTGTAGCTGCCAGTTCCAACTGTGATTCCAACTGTGATTTGTGGCAACAAACAAGAAGAGCTGGAAACCATGGTACAACAACATAGCTATGATGTAGTCGCCATCATGGAAACGTGGTGGGATGAGTCAAATAGCTGGAGCACTGCACTGGATGGCTACAAGCTCTTCAGAAGAGACAGAAAAGAAAGAAGAGGTGGAGGAGTGGCCCTTTATATTAAGGAGGTTTTAGATGTCATAGATATTGAAACTAATGATGATGAAGTGGAATGCCTATGGGTAAGAATCAAGGGGAAGGCCAACAAGGCTGATATCCTACTGGGGGTCTGTTACCATCCACCCAACCAGGAAGAAGAAGTGGACAACTTGTTCTACAAGCAACTGGAGAATGTTTCAGGATCATCAGCCCTTGTTCTTGTAGGTGACTTCAACCTACCAGATATATGCTGGGAACTTCATACAGCAGAAAAAAGGCAGTCCAAAAAGTTTTTAGAGTGTGTGGAGGATAATTATCTGTCGCAGCTGGTGAGAGAGCCTACCAGAGGAGGGACTACGTTAGACCTGTTGTTCGAAAATAGAGATGGACTGGTGGGTAATGTGGAGGTTGGAGGCC
>WEIV01021012.1:86237-111092 GCA_013390005.1 Calyptomena viridis
CGCTTCCTGCTGCCCGGCACGCTGGAAAGCGGGGCGCGCGCCGGCCAATCCCGACTCGCATTCCCGGCCTGCCCCGCGGTCACCTTACACACGACAGGGCGCGCGCGCGCCGGAGGCGGGGCCCGGCGGCCTGGGGCATGCCGGGAGTTGTAGTCCGTGTCTGTGGCGGGGGGGCGCGCGCGGGGGGGAGAGGNCACAGAGGGCGGTTCTCAGCTTGTGATAAAGAAAAATTTTCTAAAAGCATTCTTAACTTTCCTTCTCTCTAAACAGAAAGTTACATGTCAATGTCAATGGTTAATATAGGGCTCGAATTTTATTACCCCTTGTCAAATCAGTGTCTGGCAAACATCTTCTTAAAGGTCTTTAGAGTAAATATCTGTTTCTCTAAATACTCTTATTCTCAACTACTCATAATAAATTCTTAGCACACAGACAATGCTACGTTGGTCTGCTTCTAATCTAACTAAATAAAATATTTATTTAACTACTTCTAACTACTTTTTAACAAAAGTATGCGATAAGCAAAATACAACTTCATATTTTTCACATTCATGGACATCTCCAGTGAGAGCGACTCCACAACTCCTCGGGGCAAGCTGTTCCAGCGCACGGTCACCTGCACAGGAAAGTTCTTCCTCATGTTCAGGTGGAACTTCGTGTGCTGCCGTTCCTCCCCATTGGCTCTTGTCCTACGTCCTGTGTCTGCTCTTACAGACGTACTTTGCGGTGGCATTGCGGTGTTTTATGTGTGTGAGCACTTCCCTTAGTGCGGAAGGGCAGGACGTTCTGGAAGGCGGGCGGCGGTGGGGACACACACACCCTCCCAGACAGGACTCACACCCGTGAAATCCCCTCCCCTGTGTTACACAGGCACTATTCCATGCAGCTCCATAACACCGTCTTATTTTATAATTTAGATTGAGCAGATGTTAAAATGAGTATTGTGAAGTGGTGTCAAAAGCTGGAGCTGAAATACTGCCCAGCAAGGTTTCTGTTCCACTCCGTGGTGCCCAGCTCTGCCCTTCCATCTCCAAGTCCCCACAGCTGAGGAAGGAAAGGCCCAGGCAGCACCTTGCAGCTCCAGCGGAGCTCCTGAATTATTTGGCTGAGGCACCTAAGGAGAACACAGTAAGTGTGTGTCACTGGCTACAAGCGGCCCCTCTGCCCTCCTGTCTGAGAGTTGGCAATGGGAAATTCAGGTTTCTCTTCTAGGCCTGAATCTTCAGGGACTCACCTGGTCATCCAGGCTTCACGTCCTGCCACCAGATAAAAATGTATTCATCCAGACAAAACAACATAATAGTTTAACTCGTCAGAACTGACACAATGATCTTCCCTTTGACATCCTCTATGTCAATGCTGACAACAGAAGAGGAGCCTCATGCAGTTGTAGTGTACAACTATGTTGTAGTGTACATTAATGCCTGCAAATGGACTTGTTTATGAATTCCATCACTTTTCCATGGTGCCACATCTACACCATTACTTTTGCCATGTTCTTTCTCCACTAAAAGGGTAAATATATATGAAGTTCAGGCAGCTGTTCCTCGTAGGAATCCTACAACATTGAACAAGCATAAATAGTTGTAGGTATTTGGTCAAGTTCAAATTGATTTTTATATAGTCTTTAATACACAGACTCCTAAGACTCTGTACAGCATTTTATAGTCTAGTAATACAAGAAAGTTTTATCAATACTGATGGGTTGTATATGCAACATAAAAATTGAAGTTGATGTTCTTTTTATTTGCTTATGTTTTTGTTTAATGGCCTTGCTAATGTAATAATACTTGCTAGTAGGTCTGCTTACACAGTTGTTTTCAATCCAGGAGTTGCCTACCACACCCATTCTTGTTTTCTGGTACATAGCAGCACATAAGCAATGTTGATGGATCCTGCACTTAAAAATATGTAAAGGTTTGTTTTAAGCCACTAGAGATATAATTTTTAGTTGAAGAACTGTATCTGCAGTAGCTTATAATTCAAATAAAAGTATTGCTAAAGTTGCCACTATAGCAGAGTAAAACACAAGTACTAAAAATTTCCGTTCCAGCACCTTCCACCTATCCAGACAACATTGGTGACTTGCTTATTTTTCACTAATGTGTGGTTTGTTCTGAACATTTACTTTTTTTACTGTGCCATTTTCCACTGTCTTTCTTTTTTTCCTGTGGCTTCACCCATCTAGCTTAACTATGAGGTTAGATGGAAACTTTTAAATGAACAGTTCATACTTTTCCTAATAACTTTTCAAATATAGAATTAGACCGATTAAGCTATAACTTTTTGGGTTCTCCTTTTCTGCTCTCAGAGATGGGTGTGCAGTTTCCTAGCTCTACCTCTATGATTTCGGAGAGTTATGTTACAAAAACATACAATTTAGTTGTAATTCTGAAAATTACCTGATTTATAGTGCATTTTATTTACACAAGGAAGAATATGTTAAGCAAATGTCCTAAAGATCTTTATCAGTATCTCTAGTTCAAACTGTATTAGCCATTTGTATGGATAAAAATTCCCTGTGCTTTTCTCCTTTTCCAGAATCACCTCAGTGACACCAGAGAACCCTGTGTTTCTTATGATATCTTGATAAGTCTTCTGGATGGAACATTTAGCTGAGTTTGAGAAAATTACCTAAGCATAGATGTTCTCTTCTGGCTCCAGCCTTCTCCTGGTGGCATTGAAGAAGGCTGAGATCATCTGTCCAGACTGAGTGTTGTGAGCCTCTCCACAGGGAGTAGTGAAGTAGCAAAGAGATAAAAATTAACACTAAGCAAATAGTAGAGAAGTGTGAATCACACATTTCTCTTCTTTAATGAAAGAAAGGAAGAAATTTGTCTGAAGAAATGCGGGAATTAATGAACTCCAGATGTGAAACCAAGAATGCAGAAGGCATATGTGCAGCATTGAGTAGATAACTATGTTCCAAAAGCAGGTGATTCAGATAATAAGTGAAGGCCAAAAGGGACTATTAGCTTATCTAGTACAAGGCTATCCACCTGGCAGCCTGTGACCTACACCCAGCTTGCTGGACAGTTCTGACTGGCTCCCCAAATGGTATTGAAAGCTGCTTAGTGCACTCATAGCACACACAGATCTTCAACATCAGAACCAAGTTATTCACCCAGGCAGGTGCAGAATTCACACAGCTGCAATGTGGCCTTTGCTGGTCTCTTCCATTAAAAAAATTCATACCAAATCGACTGCTCATTTCTGTAGTGCTGTTAATCATTTGCAAGAAATCTCTGTATCAGACGACTCAGCATGTCTCCATTGCACAATGACTTGTTCTCTGCATGAGAAGGCGTTACTGTTGTGCCTAGACCAAGCCAGATGTGTGCTATTATGCAAGAGGAAACATTTCTGTAGAGACCCTTTTATAGGTATGCCGAGGGAAACAATGTCACTGCCTGTTTATAAAGTTTTAAAGGAAAATAAACATGGGTTGTGCTTCTGACAGGGAACTGTTCTGTTAATCCTCCTTATTTCTTTAACATTTCCAGAGGAAAGGGAAGATACAGGGAGTTAATGACAGCCAAAATGATAGTGGTAACTGCAAAATGCAATGCTTGAAAACTGTGATGCATTGAATTGTGGATTGATGTCAAAAATCCTTAAACCTTACTCTTGTGACACAAAGATGTCAGCCTGTTCCTGTGTTATCTTTCTGTTTTCAGAGGAAATATCCAGCTAGGGCAGGATGGGCATTTATATCTCTTCAGTATTATCTGCTGACCTATGAGTTCCATGCCAAATCTTATCTACTGTTTACAAGTTTCATATTTTTGTGACGCCACAAAGATCAGCTGACTAGTGAAATCAGGAAGATCAGTGTCTAGTGGAAACTGCAAGAGAGAGTGGTTGAAATCTAGTGTTCTCATCTAAATATTTTCTTTCATATGATTCTAAATATCTGAAAGAAGAAGCAAATCCAACAATTTACTGTCTGTCAGTTTCATAAACCATGGTGATTTGGATTCAGCAGAAGTATGAGAAGCATGCCTAAGGGAATTGTGTAGTGGCTTAGTGCTTAAAAACCAGTGGACATTGAATACTTTGCTATTTTTTTTCTTCTTATCCAAGAATATAGAATCATAGATATAAATATAGAATGGAGTTGTGTTGGAAGGTTTCTTTAAAAATCATTTCCTACTATGAATTCATTAGGCCTTGGCTAGATCAATACTTGTCTGGGAAGGAAAATCTCTGTTATGATACATATATATACCATGCTATTTTTGTATTGGTATGAATTGTGCATCATGAGTAGAATTAACATACATAGACATTGTTAGTAAAGATTCCATATATGTAGTTATGACCTCTTCAGAGGTGACCCAGACTTTTTACAACCAAATCTTTAACCTGATTTGCAAAAATATTTTTGTTTTGTGGGTTTTTTTTTGGTAAGCACCAGTGAACACAGCCTATCACGACATGAAAGATGGTGGCCTTTCTAAGTCTCTTCCATAATGTATGAAAATCTACAGAGTCTGGAAGGGATTAAAGCTAAACTGTAAGAGAAGGTTTTGACCTAGCCCACAATCAGTGCTGCAGTTCCACGTATTATACAGGCAGAAATATTAACAGATAAATTTTTGTTTACTGTTCTTTCAGGCCATCTAGAAAACTGTAGACCTATGGAGCATGCTATTGCTATGAGAAATTATGTATGACTAATAGATGCATAAAAGGTTCACTACAGATGAAAGTTCACTTCAGAACTTGGAGACAATCAGGGAAACATTCAATTAAGATAAGATTAAGAGTAATAAAAAGTTGGACAGTTGGGGAACCTAGAAATAATTCTTGCCATTATGTAGGGGAATACTGTTTTTCCCTTCAAGAACTCTTTTCTTTCTGGCACAGCCTTCCATCCCTGAAATGCCTGTGTCATATGCATCACACATGTCACATCCATCGTGTGTGCTCTGTGCCACACTGACTGGGGTTGTGCTGAGTGTAACAGGAACATGAGAACCAGATGCTCAGGCGGAGCAGCTACCAAAGTACACGTGGTACTGACAGACCACCCAGCTTCTCACTGTTCTTAAGACCAGCCTCGTGCATGATCCACACTGTGAGCCTCAAACAGTGCCTGAGCTGCTGACTGCATAGTGATTTACCTGAACAATGGAGACTGAAGTCTTACACTTGGCTTCAGGACAACTGAAATCTCTCACAGTCCTTTAATTACATATTTTATTAGTTACCTAGGCACATGTCTGTGTTAAAGAATTAACAAAAGTTTTATAATTAACTTAACACATTTTTAAGCAAGACATCATGAAGTCTTTGCAAAAAGGAGAATACAATTAAAAAGCTTTTATTGTTAATTATTACTCTAATGCAGTCATGGGATCACTTATGCCTTTAGTTTTCTGGTCTGTCTCTCCTTCTGAATGCCTGTTAGCTGTGTTGAAGAGAATGTTCAGCAACTTTATTGCCATGATTTTAAAGCACTACAAACTTTTTTCACTTCACTGTCATATTTTGTTTCCTCTTCTTGAGCTCTTACAGGAAATCTGGCAAGAATCGTGATGCAGGATCAGCACAAAAATCCCTACTTTGTTTTTCTTCTTTTTTGTTTTTATTGCTGACATGAAAAAGGTCAGAAAATGCCAGCTTGCAGTTTAATGAGCTGGATAAAATGCTGATGGTCAGTCAGGTGTGAGAGCTGCTCAGCTGTTCCACCTTGAGATGCAGACTTTAGGCTCTGTGGGAGATACTACCACCTCCTTAAATATAATTGTTATGACTGTTATATGCCATTAAAAAGTGAAAATAGAGGCCAGCTAGGGATGAGGAGTTACCAAAATAAAATGCCAACCTGGGACTCATCTCTCCTGTAGTTCTGCAAGAGTCCTTACAAATGAGAATCCATGCAAACCTCTGTTGACTGGAAAGCTGTTCAGACATTTTGTGATGACTACTTCTTGACTGGACCAGGACTTACCTTTCAAGTTCCACAGGTTGAGCCAGTGCTTTTGAAATGGGATAAAGAACCTCAAAAATGGGTGTTGCTACTACTGCCTGTGATTAGACATGATGATATGAAGCCTGTTCAGTGTGAATTTTCAGACAAGCCAAGAGGTCCATCCAGACACAAGTGAACATAAGAAAGAATGGTAATTTTATAAAAACAACCAATAGTGCCTAGTTGAATTTTGCAGGGTAGGTTTTTCCATGTCTTTGCTATTTGCAGTGATGTGGAGTAGTGTGGCTTGTGCAAGTGAATTCCAAAGGTGTCTTCAGACAAAATGTCATCATGTGTTCTCTACTCTCACTTTTTATTTCAACCACTGAGTTATTTCCTCTGAGTTGCATTCTGCACCCTTTATTCTGGAATGCTATTGCTTTTCTACTATGATTTTGCCTTTTCCCTCAACCAGCAAAAAACTAGGAGACCAAAGCTGTAGGGGAGAACAGGAAGACTGCCAGTGTCAAGGTAGGGCTATTATGTTTGTCAGATATAATGATCTCTGATCTTTGTGGCCCATTATCAATGTAATACAGAAGTAATATTTTATATTCAGAATTTTACTTTGCCATAATTTTTACCTTCAACAGCTTTATCTGTGGAAAATAGAATATAGGACTGTAATACTGGAAGATTGAGGACTTCTGTTGCATATATTTCATACAAAATAAAAATAATAATATGTTAGTTAATAATTATAATTTTCAGCAAAAATATGAACTCTTCATGAGAATAGGAAACACTTGGAAATCTGAAGCTAGCAATAGTCTTTCTTTTTTTGTCCACCAGTTAGTCTAAATTTATAACAACTACATTATATACTCCCACTTAGAGCACTGGACTTGGAGTACTCTGCATGTGAAAGACATGGACCTGTTAGAGCAGGTCCAGAGGAGGCCACAAAGCTGATCATGGGGCTGGAGCACCTTTCCTATCAAAATGGGCTGAGAGAGTTGGGGGTTTTGAGCCTGGAGAAAAGAAGGCTCCAGGGAGACCTTATTGCAGCTTCCCATTACCTAAAGGAGGCTTATAAAAAGGAGAGAAAGGGACTTTTTATACGGACAGAAAGTAACAGAACAAGGAGCAATGGTTTTAAACTGAACGAGGGCAGGTTTAGATTAGCTGTTAGGAAGAAATTGTTTACTTGAAGGGTGGTGAGGCACTGGCCCAGGTTGCCTAGACAAGCTGTGGCTGGCCCATCCCTGAAGGTGTTCAAGGCCAGGTTGTGTGGGGTCCTGGCTAACCTGACCTAGTGAGCAGTATCCCCTGCCCACAACAGGGAGATTGGATGTAGATGATCTTTATGGTGCTTTCCAATCCTTTTTTTCTGTGATGCTGTCGTGTATTCTATTGTTAAAGCATTTAGCACTTCCAGAAGGCATGCAGGTTACTATGGGCACAGCCATGCTGTTCTGAGTGTGGGTTGCAGACACCAAGTGCCTACACACCAACAACAGGTTAAATGCTTGACAAAGTACTGTCTGCTGAAGACACAAATTGTAAGCCAGTATAGCTTTGGTAACACAAAATCAAATTTAGGCAGAGGCTGAATGCCAGTTGTTATTGCTGACTAACAATGAAACTGACAACAACAGCAAAGGTGTTACTGTAATTAGACATGATTAGACTGCTGTAAGTCCTCCTCACATACCAAATGATATATTCTGATATAAATTGGGTAAAAAAAAATTCTGACTCATCCAGATTCAGAGTCAGTCCGTCTGTTTAGGGTTTAATTGTTGCAAGCATATGTATCACCACAGTCCTCACTCTGCTTTTTTTATTTAATAAAAGCAGTTCCGTTCTTCCATCAGTCCTCAGAAGGTCAGTATTGCTTTACAATATTTCTGTATCTACCATTTGAGGTACTGATGTTTGTTCTTTATAGTACTTGGAAGCCCTTTTCTGTGAAAATGGTTTTAATTCGTGGTGGGAGAAGATGTCTCTCAATCTCAGTTTCCTGTGTGCTGCAGCAGCAAAGTATATTTTCATAAGTGAAAACTGTCACTTAGACTAATCTGCTTTTTTATTTCATCTGCAGATTGTTTCAGCAGTTCACACACAAGGGCTTTGATGTTGAAAATGCAGCTGCTTTTGAATTTCCAGAATGGACAGAACGGTAAAAAGTGGTTGATTTAGTCAGTTAGACCTTCACTACTGGTAGTGCATTCACATACTCTTGCCTTAGGAAGGGATAATAACATTTTTTATCACAGTTCAGCATTCCAGGACTATGCTATTTGAAAAGCAGTACCATCAGCAATCAAAGCTGAAGATATAAGTATTTCAGTTTGTCAGACTCCATTTCACATAAGACAATTGCCATCCCACACCCATAAACACTGCTGACATCTCTTACAGACCATAATGTTTACAGCCACTCCTGTATTCTCAGGAAAATAAAGAAACACAAAGCCACAAAAAGAAATTTAACCTAAAATCCTAATCCATTTTTAAATCACAATTCAAGTGTCTTGAAAAATAACTTTTTTGTATACAAATCTCTCTAATTCATTAGCTGGACTCAGTTTTCACTTCAATTTTAATGTATTTCACAACAGATGAGCAAAGAATAGACTTGAACTTCCTGTCAGGTTCACTGTATGTTGTCACTGAATCCCATGTACTGGACTATCTTAACTTCCATTTTGTGGCTAGGGTTCAGTGCAGTGAACTATGTCTGGGTGACCTGTTATAAAATCATTAACAAGAACTTGCTTATACAGCTATTTCTTGTGAGAAGCCTTTAAATTTAGTTACCTAGAATGAACTACTGTGGATTTAACCGATCAGTCATTTTTCTCCACAGCTTTTAAGGAGAGAAACTGTGTAAAGAGTTTAATAAGAATGTTATGTATTGCTGATGATAATTCTGAAGTTTTGATTACTCTTACCCTCTCTTGAAGACCTGATCTGTTAAAGAAAACTGTCTGAGTGCAGAGTAATCGAGAGTTTTGTTTAACTTTGTATTCATTCGTCCAGATCCATAATCACTTTATTTATGTATTTACTCACTGAATTGTACTGGAGAGCCTAAAGCTGTCTGCTGAATTCCTGGTGCAACTGCATCATTCCTGTAGAAGGAGGGATCACTGGTCATCCTGTGGGATATGAGATCCATATAGGAAATCTGTACAGATACCCTGCTTTGGGCACAGTATGATTACATTTGCTTCTTGATTCACTATCCCAAACACCAGGAGTCTCAGAAGAGTCACACCAAACCAAAGGAATTTTCAGTTTTCCTCCATAGACCACAGGACTGCCAAGTATTTCTAAATACACTGATAAAGATACAAAAATACAGAAGATGTTTTACAGCTGTGGTCTTAGCCACCTCTTAGGCACCATCAGGAAATCTGTTCTTCCTTCAAATGGTAAGAGGACCAATGGCTTTAGGCTCACTGAGGTGACATGGAGAATTTGTGTGCTGATAGATTTACTGCAGGATAAATACAAGTAAACAAAGCCAGTAAGGGACTCAAAATACATGTAGGTAGATGTTCAACAACTGTGGTCTGTTTGCCTTTGTAATCTGTGAAATGGTTATGACTGCGGATAACGTCTGCTAAAAACATATTTCCCTTCCTAATTACAGTGTACTACAGATAAGTTCAAGTAGAGAAAGATACTTCATTCTTAGAGTGGAATTTCCAAGTAGAAAACCTCAACATTTTTCTACCAGATCAGGGCGACTTTAAGTCTCATTTTGTTTATAAGTAGACAATTGCATGTATCAGCTAATCCTTTGTTCACTGAAACAGTCTTCAGGCCTATATCAGAGGATGTCAGCTTTTGTTCCTTCCTTTGAGTTCTGAGAAGTGTGCATTTAGTTATCTTATGCTGCTCTGGATCTCACAGGAGAGGAGCATAGATTTACTTTAATGTATCTTCTTGCCATTCACTCAAGTGACCCCTTTTTTTACAGCATTTATTCAAGAGTTTAAGGCCTCATAGACAAATGGAAATTTATTTATATAAGCAATAAGTAAGTCTAACAGCCTACTGTTGTTGTAATATTTTCCACTATAAAATATGAGTAACTACACTGAGTTGACGAAGTTGTCTGAGAAGACATGAGAAGAACCAGTAGAGACTTTAGATCTGCAAGTGGACTTTGAATTCCCTGTTTGTGACATCCTTCAGTCACAAGGGCAAAACAGACACTGAAATCCTAAGGCCTCATGGTAGAATTCTTGCTGGATCTGTGTTCTGCCCCTGTTCTCTCATTATTTGGAAGTTACAAATAATTACAGCAGACTTTACCAGGATGTAATTTCTGACAGCCAAAATTCCTTGTCCATTTGAGTTATGGCATTGTGTTGTGTTTTTTGGTTTATGTTTGTTTGTTTTTTTTAAAGAAATGTGTACATTACTAATCCAGATAACAGAAATAACAAATAACTGTGCTCTCATACTTCAAAAAGTTTGAAAAATGTCAAAAAAGGGATCTCTTATGCTCAGTAAGAAGGGAAGGGGCCTGTTATTTTTACCAGGACTATTATTCTCTCCCCCAAAAGAAAGAAAGTGAGTAGAAACAGGATGATAATTATAAGAATTACTGTTTGAAACTGAAGGCTTGTCCAAATTAGAGTTCATAACTGCCTCCTGCTGTGAGATTGGAACAAACTCGACAACTAAGAAAATACTTGCAGTGCAAAGCAAAATTAAGATTTAAGACAATTGTTTCTTTAGAAGCTATGAACAAAGGGCTTCAGAAGCCTATGAACAGAAGGGGGATTAATATAAGAAATTAAATGGTCAGATTCTTAAACTGCAAATTTAACAATTATTAACAGCTTTGTCTGCTGTTCATAAAAAAAAATGAAAGTGGATTTTTTCCACTCAGAAACAGTAATGCTTCAGACTGAAGTTTAAGCATATTTAGTGTTTATATGTTTCTAATGAAATTAATTAGATCTATCTTAATCCACAGCTAAGATTTCAATATTCCCTAACACTTGCTTTAAGACAGGGTATTGAGGCAGTACAACGAAATCAGGTAAGGTGAGTGTTATAAAGCAAGATGCTTATGGCTTATCACTAGGAATGTAGTTGAACCCACCTTAATATTATAAAGGTTATAATAAAAATAATGTAATATAATACTAAATGATACTACATATAGTATTTATTGTCACAGTGATAATTGCTAACAACAGGTGCTTCTCATCTGTTAGTAAGGCAACTGAGGATCTGCAGGGGTCTCTGCATACTATAAGGGAGGAAATACTAACTTTTCAGTAGTGACCACAGGACATTTCCATCCACAATGTGCTTCCCACAGCAAGGTAGCTGTTATAGACATTAGCTGCTTCAGCTCAGTTTACTCTGTCTGGACTCTTTATTCTTCAGTACTTGCGAGCTGCGTGTCTCAGCAGCACTCAGTGGCATTATATATAGTTTAGAGGTTCAGCATGTGTTAATCAAACCTTGTCTACGTTCTCTCTGCAAAGCAGAAAAGAAATGGGGATTGAATATTGCTCTTTATTTGAGATTATCTCTACCTGTGTTGCAATAACTATCAAGAGACCAACTCTCAGTCATTACTGGGGTGCATTATTTTTATTAGCTATATTGATAGATTATTTTTATTAGCCTTGATAATAGATTTATTAGCTCTATTAATAGAATAAATTTTATTATTCATCTTAATGAGCCCCGCTTCATTTCTGTTTGGCTGCTTCCATGGCTGTGTGGGAATTGACCGACATAGTGCATACCAAATACTTACTTCCAGCCAACTTTATAGGGCTTTATGAGCACTAAGAGTCCACACCCAGTCCTGAAGCAGAAGGTCAGCAAATTGTCTGTAATTTGAAATAGTAAAGGATGTCATCATAGATGTAAGTTGGTCCCAACTCAGCAAATAACACAAGATGTGTTTCCCTAACAATATAAGGAATGTAAGCACATTCCACCTTCTAAAAAAACTTCAGGCCCAGTATGATGTCTGCCTGTTTTCTGCATTGTGTCCTCCAAGACTACTGAGTAAAAGTTCAGATCTTTCTCATTTTTTCTACTGACTAATGCATAGGACTTCTACAGCATAAATCCACAAGGTCAACAGTTCTCTTACACCCACCCAGAAGCATAAAGCTTATCTGTGCATAAGACAGTCTCAGCCCATAGAACTAAGCAATATCAATCTCACCACCATGAACTCGGAGGGCACACCCAGTTTTTAAACATTTATTTCCCCGTAAACACAAGTAATATTTACATTGAAGGAAATCAAACCCAAGCAAACTGCTGTCCAAGTAAAACACATTGTGCATAAACAATTCTCTCACCAAGGAAAGAGAGTAGGGAAACAATTTAACCTGAATGTCTGCAGACACCTTGGTGAGGAGGATGTTAATAAAATGTAACTGCAAAATACAGATGTTCAAGGAGCTATTGTCAGTTGCCAGAACTTCATGACTTTCATGTAGCTACACTGATTTAAATAGCTGAAGTTCTGGGCTCCAACTTTCAAAGAAAGTTGATAAACTGGCAAGTTCTACCGAAGTAAGTTTGAAAGCAGAGTGATGTAATCAGGAGCAGCTGGGCAAAAGGAGCTCTGTATGCACATGCCCTTAGACAGAGCACACCATTCTCTAAGGCAAATATCAGATAAAGCATATGAGAAAAAACCTGCTAGGTCAGCGTTTTTGTAAATAGAGAAGTACCTTCCCCCCTCACTGTGGTTACCACTGCATTCAGAACATAATGACTCTTTGGCCCATCCCCCGCCCCTGACTGTACCACTACCTCCAGGGGACTGGGGTGACCGACAAACCACATAACATGGTATTTGAAGTCATTATATTAAAAATACTTTGCCATTATGCACGGTAAATTCTTTCCACTTGGAATTGGTTAATGGAGAAATATTTTGATTCCTTCTGCTAAAGGGGTTTTCTTTACTTGCAAGGTCGTTCAGAAAAAGCTCCCTGAACTTTGAACCGTATCTGCAAAGTGAGATAAACAAGAGCCATATAAATACCACAGCCCTTTTCCCGACGCTGTGTTCTTCTGCAGCAGAGCCAGGCAGAGCTGCCAAGAAGGGGGTGGAGGAAAGGGTAAGTGTGCTGTGTTTGCTGTGAAAGAGCTTCATGACTTAAGGTTTGGCAGAGTGTCTGCTAGCTTCTTTGGCTGAAAAGGCTGACTGTGGAAATTTCCATTGGAAACTAACTATAAAGTTGAAATGCGAAGGGAAGTATAATGCTCTCCTGTGGTTCGCAGGACAAGACAGCTGTTGCTGGGCTCTGTTTGTCAGGGCTGCTACAAAGGTATAGAAGGATCTCAAAATGTCATGAGACTTCCATGTGTTTATAACGGATATAGAGGCAGGCAGCTTTCCTGAGTGAAAAAAATAGTTACCTACTGGACCAGTTACTGTTTTCAAAGCACTGTACCTGAAAAGCTTTTGGTAGAACTGCAGCAAAGAGACATTAGGGACAGCTGGATTTCACAAATGCAGCAACTGGTTCTTGTTTTAAAAGATCAATTTTTAAAATGTTTTCATTTTTTTATGGTATGTCAAGATTGATGAAATACGTTATTTATCAGAACTTACTGTTTCCAAACTATTCTGTTTTCACTGTCAGACTTTGATGTAAGGGGTGAAGTTATAGAGTTCCACAACCTAGGGTGTGTTGGGTAGCAGCTTTATAATTTTATGTATTTCTTGATAATGGGTTTTTACTGAACATTTCAAGCCAAAATTGTGATGTTAATGGAATAAAAGGAAGAGGTATTTACAGAATTTCTCATATGCTTTCATTTTCATAAACATTAAAAGAACTAAGCATGGATAGGAGGTTTTGTAAGATCTGAGGACTCTTGAAACTAAGTCTTCATTTCCTGTTTTTGCAAAATTGTATCTAGTGCTTGTCTTCTTAAGAGATTTTTTTGCAATGGGATCCAAACACTACAGATTGACTTGTAAAAATTGAAATATTTTTTATTATTTTCTGCCAGATACTGTAGTACTTGATGGGTACCAAAATATGCTGTTGGTGCATGTACATTTAAGTCAGTGGAAGTACTCTGGAATCTGGAGTGAACTGGTCTAGATTCTTACTAATGTAAACTGGCTCAGCACAATTGATTTCAAGAAACAGGCTACTTTAAAATCACTGATTTGTTAAAAATGGTCAAGAAACTAAGAAATAATTTAGTCTGATTAGTAGTATTAAAAGAAAATCCAGTTATTCTGGTGGCTTACTTTTCAGCTGTTCAAATGCAATTAAAAACAAAACAAACTAACTAAAAAAAAAAAAAAAAACCAAAAAAGAAAGGAAGAAAGAAAGGATACAGACAAAAACACAACACAAATTAAAAATACCTGCTTATTTATTATAGGGGAACTCCACTGCAAAATCGAAGATATCAGGCAGTAAACAAAGTAACTCAAATTTTATTATTACAGGTTTGATTTTTTTTTTTTAAAGACTGAAAGAAGCCGATATGCTGCTGTGTTCTCTTATGGGAATTTCATAGTCTGAACTTTCTGTAGGCATTGATCTCACTTTTATTTTATTTTCTCTCTTCTCAGAGAAAGCCCAGCCATGTGGGCAGGGCTGGGGCTAGTTCTGGTTCTCTCCCTCCTCCCAGGAGGAGGGACTGAGATCCAGAACTGCCAGGAGCCCCCAGAATGGCGTATTGGGGAGGAAAACCCCATGTTGAACTCTAGAGGCTCAGTGACTGTAGTGGCTCTCCTCCAGGCCAGCTGATTTTTGTGCCTGCTGCAGGCTTCCAGGTAAGCATAAATCTCTTCCCAGTTTTTGTTATCCAGCTGAGGATACTAAAGTGTGCCCTACCACAGATGTACTCAATGAACTGTGGCTGCCTCAAAAGCCACTGTTGCAGCTGGCATGTGTGACCTAGTGACCAGGTTTACTCTCAGCAGGAGGGTTCTGTGCCAGTGGATAAGATTCTTTATCTTTTTATCTCATCCTGACTGACAGATCATCTTCTCCAAATTATATTTACAGCTTAATATTACAATCAACTTGACCTTAATAAAACCCAAACCACATGAAAACACAACAGAAACAGGTCCTCGAGATTATGCTTCAGTTAGCAACAGATGATTAATGTAGCAAAGATGCTGAAGCCAAGAAACATCACAATTGTCTGACATAGCTAGATCACCTGAAACAGATCTGTGATCACTCATTTCTTACTTAAGACCTGTAGGGGAAAAGACAAATCAAAATGTGCTTTCAATGTGCTTTTTCAGCCTGTGTTTAGAGGTCCTCTATGTATTTTAAAAATTCAGAAGGAACACTGGCATTTCAGAAAATAGATGAAACATTCAAGGAAGTCATCAGTGTTCTGCTTTCATACAAGACCTGGGATATTTTGGCTCTGGCTTCCAGAACCTACTCTTTGCAAATAATTAGCTATTATGACAGTAACAATAGCAACAAAATAATTTTGAGCTGACCCAAATGGGAATTGCATATACTCCTTATCTTGGATTCATTTAGTGATTGTGAAATCATTTTGGCTTAAAAATTAATAGTACCAGTTTCAGATTCGGGTTTTAGTCACAGTAAGAACATCTTAGTTTGCCCCTATTGGCTGCATAGCTTCATATTATAATAGGCTTTGAAAGTTTATTAAGAATTGGATTTGAAAAAGTATCGATAAATCTCCAGCTCCATCAAAGTCAAAAGTGGGCTTTGTGGTTGGCTTTCAAGGTAGTTTGGTTTATGTCTTACACTTTAGAAAGATTTGGAAGAATCTTCCACATTCAAGATTATTTCCTATAAAAATCCTGAAAAATAAAAGTTTTCTAGAGCAATTCAATAGCAAGGATACAAATTGAGAAGGAAACTCTGCATCACACAGCAAGAAATCAGATTTCTGTATTATTAGCAGAGATAGACTTTTGTGATGAAAAGTCAAAGGAAAGAGTAACAACTGCCAGACGGGTCATGCACAGTTTCTATAGCAATCCTTTTGACCCAGTCGCTGTAATAGCCCTTTTCTGGCCATTATAGAAAATATCCATGTCAAGATGAATGGGAAAGCTGTTAAACTTTTACTTCAGGTTTGCTTTCTTGATAATTCATTTTCCTGCTGTATTTATGGTGTGCATTCTTTAACTAACTATATAACCAAAACCTAAGCATTAAAAAAAAAAAGCATCAAATAGACTGTGTTAGACCATGAAGACCATGAAAGAACTGAAAACCGGTAATAACTTAACTTAGTACTGAATTCTACTTACAAGTACAGGACCCATGGCATATTAGCCATTGTAAAGTCTGGTTTGGTGACAGT
Organism: Calyptomena viridis; assembly: GCA_013390005.1. Taxonomy (NCBI): domain Eukaryota; kingdom Metazoa; phylum Chordata; class Aves; order Passeriformes; family Eurylaimidae; genus Calyptomena; species Calyptomena viridis. The sequence continues at coordinate 102,496 of WEIV01021012.1, forward strand.
ATAGTTGGTCCTCATGGAAAATGGCAACCATGTGTTAGTAGCGTTAGACTATTGCCACTAAAACTGGGATAAAATAACTTTCACTGTAATAACAGCAACATGGAGCGTATTCTAATGATTTATGGTCTTGCTTCTCTACATTCCCACTAGATTGGAGGACCTGCGAGTAAAGTTAGAGAATGAAGGACTGGTCAACATCTCGTATGTGGTTGTCAACCATCAGGGAGCTCAATCCCAGAGGGAAATTCACCTACTGAAAGAAAGTGTTTCAGACTATATTTCTGTCTACCAGCAAGAAGAGCACCAAGATGATGTCTGGACTACATTAAATGGAAACAAGGATGACTTTCTCATCTATGACAGGTGTGTGTTTACAGAGAAACACAGGAAAATATTTGCATATATAAATCTCTATATTATTTCATTGATGTGCAAATAACAAAGACACCATGATCAATTTCTAAGCTGAAGAGCTAGCATTTACAGGAAAAAGAAAGCTACAACAGAAAAGGCTGCTTTTCAAAAATAATTTGGAATAAATAATTTTTTCCTTATAATTGATTTAGATTTAGATTAATATAACCTAGTGTAGAATTTGATAACATGTTTCTGTTTTTACACTGTTTTTATTTTCAGACAACTTCATTACATCCATGCACGTCAAAGTAGAATGAAGGAGGAAAGCTATTTAAGTTCTAGTGGAAACATTTTGACCAGAGTTGTTGAAAATGTGGACATATGGAAAAATGAGTCTTTAGTTGAAACTTAAAACTTCAAAAGAAAATAGCTTTTTTGATATAGGATTCTGGCCCATTTACATTTTGGCACAACCAGTAATAACTCTTAACTGAAATCCCGATTTTTCAATTTTGGTGTGATGGCAGTAATTTGAAAAGGCCTACACTTGTAACATGTCTATCCTAGTTACTTTATGTTACTGTAGTGAACATTCCAAATGAGTTTGGCTGTTGCTGGTCCTGGATGTGCACTGCAGACATGTAGGGACCTGAGACCTAGAGAACCATGTTGACACTGCAGGTGGGATATCAAACAAGGTGCCCTTTTGTACAGGTTCTGCATTTACTCCGGCTCCTTCAAACAGACCAGTTGTGTAAAGTGCACATCAGAACACTCCAGCACAGACACGGAGCAAATAGGCAGCATAAAAGTCCCCTCATGTACACTAAACCAGTAGTGCAGATGCACCACAATGGACATGCCAGTCAAAATACCTTTCAGGTTGCATAAAAACACTTTGTAAGGATGCAACAACTCTCCTCGTGTATGCAAACAACCCTCCTAATTAGCCGGATAGGTCTGTAATTAGTGTACCTTCGCTAGTCTAAGTGCCAGTAAACCAGCAGCTTCTACCAGTACAGTTACCACCTCAGCCAGAAATCATGCTTCACACCAATGGCCAAAGCAATTGAGTGAGCAGGCAAGCATTTGTAAGGAAGATAGTGGATTTGCCTGTAAACTTCATGAACAGAAACACTCTCCAGAGGTCTATACAGAGTGGGTAGATTGATGAAAATGAAATGAGCTATGGTAAGAAGAAAGGTTTAATTTTAGGTGTGTGTAACCACAAAGTTCTTTTTCTCTTTAGATGCGGCCGTCTGGTGTATCATCTGGGACTGCCCTATTCCTTCCTGCATTTCCAATATGTAGAAGAATCTATTAAGATTGCATACTGTGAAAACAAGTGTGGAAACTGCTCCTACACGGTATTTTCTTGTCTCATTCTGTGTATAGTAGGAAAAGAAACTGGATTTGACTGGTACCTAAAAAAATTATTTCAGTGCGATTAATTGACAGAAACATGATTTAGAACGTATACATTTCATTGGTTTTGACAGAGAGCTTTTAAATGTTTTTCCAAATTAATTAGATCTGATTTATAATAGACTAATTATGTGAATACCTGCCGTTGAAAATTGAAATAGAAAAAATTGTCAGAAACTAAATGCAATCTTGGAGGCTAATTCTGTTTATGGAGTTACATACAGCTGGTGAGCAATCAGCTACTCTAATCTTGGGGGATGGGTAAGTATGTAAACAAGTAGTATTTTTTTTAAAACCAGGGAATCAAATCCTAGCTGGTTTGCTATTCATTTTAGTTTGCATTTAAACACAGCGTACAACAGTTAATTTGAAAAGGCGGCAAATTATAGTTGCTGCTGTAAAAGAGGGGTAGCTTTTTTTTTAATGTATAATTAAGGATCAGAACTACTTTAAGGGTTATCAAGAAGTGCACATACATAGTCATGAATGTTCAATGAGAAAAACTTTTGATCCCATCATGTAGTTTTCCAGCTAAATATAGGCCACAGGCAGGTCAGATGTGGATCTAGAAAAAAATACTTGTTATTAACAATTACTGGACTTATAATTGCTAAAAGCTTGCATTAAGAGCACTGTGTAGTTCAGTGGTGTTGCAACCCAAGGTATTTTTTATACATTCATACATTCTTCAGCAAAGTAGCACAAATAATTTAAAATTGAGTTTCAGGATCTGAAAAAATGTCAAGATAATTCATATTTTACAACCAGTTAAATCCAGTACCTTGTATTTAATGCAAGCCTCTGTTTTTCAGGAGCCTGATATTGATCATATATGTGAAAACATCACTAAAAAAGCAGATCAAAAACTAGCAGAGATAGAACCCAAACCAACTGGACAGCATTCACACCACCACAACCTGCACAGACATGGGCACCACCACCACCACCACCACCACCGTCATGGCCACCACAGTCGTCATCCCAAAAACGAGAACCATCAGGCTTCTCCTGAAACTGAAAGGCACCATCCTCACAGCGCTCGGCGTCATAGAGTTTCTGGCCATCACAGACATGGTCACATAGGTAGTCATGAACAGGTAGACACTGTTCCTCCAGGAGAAAGTGTGGAAATTACACAAGATAAAAAGCTATGAAAAAAAGGGAAAAACAGCTGTAAAAACCAGTTGACTTGAAATTGGCAAATAGAATCAGACTCAGCTTCTAGTAGCTGATGCTGTCATTGTCGACACCTTTTGTTTGAAGAGTTGGGAAATTCTGTCACTTGACAGTGTCGTGGAGCACTTCCAAACTCCTGCAGGTGACATGGGCAGCTGGCAGCAGAGGACATCACTGAGTCTTGACAGTGACGTCTGCTCTCTGCTGCCTGACAGTCACCAGCAGCAGAAGCAAGTGAAACCAGTGACACTTGACAGTGACAGGAAAAGGCGAGTAACTGAGCCTGAGAAAAAAACTAAGCACCTTCAAAATGCCAGGGAATCCCACTAACCAAATTCATATAGTTGCAAGTGTGGAAAAATTAACAGATTAGGTGTTTTTATTGCCCCAAGTTAAAAATTATACTGACAGGTGTGTGGAGTTAAAATATGGCAAAGAAGTAGACTTCTGGAGCAGTGCTCTTAGAATTACAAAATACCTGTCAAGTTCCATCAGTGGAAAACTTCGTAATTTAAAGGAATTTAATTGACCCCTAGTTTGTTTTTCAGGTGCACTGGGAAGGTGTCTGCATTCTTGATTAATTTGTCTTTCTTGTTTCTCTTCTAACATTCTGCTTGCATTTGTGAGGACAGGAGCATAAACTATGACCTAGGGGCTCCTGTCTGATGTTTTGCAATCAAGAACAGAAGACAACCAAGAGAGATATCTTAATCACTTTTTATTAAGAAGACAGAATATGTACAAAAGTTGAGTTTTTTTTTTTTTCCTAATATGGGGATACAAATTATGTACAAGAAAAACTTACTCCTAAGCAATGTGACAAAGTAACTTTTATCAAAAATATAACATGCAAACAATAACTGCATTATTTTAAAGTAACAGATTTATATGCTTAACTTTTGTAGTTTAGATATGGTAAGAAGATCCATTAATACATAAACCTACTAAATCAGTAAGATCATGCCTAAACCAAGAAACAGAGTTAACAGCTCTTCATGCAGAATCAGTGTCAGAATCAAAAAGAGGGAGAGATGAAATGAGTTTAATCTTAGTATAATGTTTATCTATGTTTATAACAGTGCTGAATTTGATAAATCTGTATTGATCAGTAAGGTAATATACTACTGAAACTTGTATAATTTCTCTGTCTGTAGCTTAGCATTCCTAATATTTGATTAACTGAGTGGAAGTAAAAACAGTTGTTTGAGAGATTTCTGGATGAAGAAGAGAATATTCATGAAAGGAAAGCTGCTATGAAAGCATACACCATAATTAATGATGGTTTAATAGGGAAATTATTACTCCTACAAAACCTGAGTCTTTTTATTGTGAATGCTGATTAGCAAGAGAGTAGCCCTGAATATACACAGAATGCATGCTTTTGGAATGTTTGACAAGAATGTTTTCAATAAAAAATACTGTCTTCATATCTTGTTTTGACTTGGAGATGCACAGTTTGAAATATACTGCCTGTGTTTTGCTTTGTATGTACTACTGAAATTCTTCATGGCATTTGCTCAAAATCGCCTCCGTTTCAAGTTTAAGTCTTGGCCTTTACGAAGACGTTGCTCTAAGTCTCTTATGGTGTTACGGAGAATTTCAATTTCCTTGTTTTTTTCCTCCTGGAGATGCTGCAGCTTCTGTAAAAAATGCAAGCAAAGTCTTCATTGTTAAACATCACATAGAATTATAGACTGACACAATTTGCTATTGCAAATGAGAAATTTTCTAATAAGAATATTTTTCTTCAGTGTTTTGTATCACAAAATTGCAAAAATTACTTCCTCAGAATCCTACTTTTGTGTCATTCCAAAGTCTCAAGCCCATTTAAAAAAAAAAAAAAAAGGCACATACACAGTTTATTTCAGTGCCGTTTATGTCAGTTTATGTCAGTTCTATCATAAGTTTCCAGGTTAACAATTCTGCACCAAAGCCACCACACGTGTGGCCTTTTGTTGTTGAAGCCCTGCAGTATCAGTATGCAGAGACATGACAGTTGGACTTGATCTCTAAAGTGATCATAAAGGCTGTCCTAAGTTAAATTATTCTACAATTCTATGAATTTAGTTGTCTAGAGGTGAGAAGGATGTGTGGCAGAGAACATGCAGACAAAACCCGGGGAACTTCTGTTTCAAACAGGTTGCAACAGTGCACTGTATTTGTGGAACGGGCTATTAAAGCACATACCCTTCGATAGATACTTTGTGGCAAGACAGAAGCATCTGAAAATGACTTGGTTGTTCTATCCTGAGCTCTTGCTAACTTAGCATTGAACTGAAAGAATCAGGCAAAGACAAAACAGTAAGAACCAACAGGAAAAAAGTATAGTAAATAATTGAAATATGATTTTAACTTTTTTTTTAGTTGCATTTTTTACCAGAGTAGTAATAGCAAGCTTATCTACTAATTAATCCTAGGAAAACAAAGCTATGTAAGTTTCTCTAAAAAAGAATGCAATTACCAGTTATGTTTCTTAAAAAAAAAAGCCTCAAAATATTTCAAAAGGTAAGTAGTACAAATATGATAAACCAAATACATGAAGATAAAAAGACACAACTGGAAAAAATGATAAATTTGAAGGCTCATCAGCCACATGTCTGCAGGAGGAGAAAATGCACAGGATTCTAAAAACCTCCAAAACCATCCTTCCCTCATGTTCCACGTATAGCTCAGCTTGAACACTTTCACACCTTATTTCTTTTTTGATATATGAAAAGTTTGAAGCATTTCCTTAGTTATTTCTGTCATCGGAGTGGTTTAAAACCTGAACAATGAAATACATGACTTAAATCCCTGCAGGATTAGAATTTTTTTATTGGACATTTACTGAAAAAAAAAATATTCCCAGCATTCAGAAATTAAAAACAATAAATTTGAGCAGAAAACATTGTTTCATTTTCTTTATAGCTCAAACCCTATAAAAGTTTCAAAGTAGTTTAATTTAAAACAAGAACAGAACAGACTTCAGTCTCCCTATACAGTAGTTAGAACTTAATTCCTGAGCAGAAGTGAGTCAGTTTCCTTTGTGGAAGGGAGCACATGCCCCTGAGCTTTGTAAAGAGAAAAATTTTTTGAGTTTTCTAGATTCCAGCATATTACTTTGTTAAATACTAATAAATATTTTTCACTACACTATTTCATGGAGGTTTACCCAGTGCCCAGTTCTACTTTAAGTCAGCTTTGTAATGCATACCTCAATCTGCAGTTTAATTATTTCATTCTGCTTCTCTTCATTTTGAATTTTCAGCTGTCTAGTTAGCTCTAATATTTCCAGCTCTTTTCTCTCTCTCTGTTCTCTATATTCCATTTCTTTAACTTCAACTAGCAACACAGTAATGCCAAATGTTATGATTATAGAAGACTCTTAGATGAAAGAATAACCCAAATAATTCCCCAAATGTTAAAACTCGCTTGATTATCAGGTCAACATTTCAGTGGAAAACAATTTCATTCAAGCAAAAACCGTGCCAAAACTGTGTGGAAACCACGTTGTCCAATCCAATAAGAAGGTGTCCCACCAGTAAGAAGGTGTTTCTTTAAAAAAATCACCATGTTTCACGAAGTTTTTCTGGTTGTTTTTAGGGATGTGGATGTCTAAAAAATCCTACTCTTCAAGGTTATGCCTCTAACGGAAAACGTTAATATTGAAATCAGGTTTTTCATGTTGCAATATAATTTATTTGTGAAAATAATGTACTACTCTCCTGAACACAGATGGAACACAACAGCAGTCTAGCTGACAGTTCAAAGCAAGTTTTCAGCCTGCACTCAACCCAAAATTTCATTCCCTCAGATTTTTAGGTCCAAGTTCCTAGCATTTGTTCTAATAGTTTGGGAATTTCTGCCCATCCTGTTGCTGTGTTATTGCTTTATTGTCACTATCTACTCTCTTCAGCAAAGATAAAATTCAGTTAAACACTGTCCAATTCTAGTGTTCACATGTTTCCACTAAGAAGTGGACCTTGCACTTATCCTAGAGGAAATGTAGCTCCTACAGATTATACGGCATGTTTTACCCCATGCTATAGCATTAAGTCTTCAGAGAACTTACATTTTTTCCTTAGATCACAATTCAACTGTGTTATTTCTAATTTATGGTCTTCCTCTTTCTTTTTAATTTCTGTCATGAGTTTCTCAATCTGATCTTTATATTCCTGTGAATGTAAAATGTTTTATAAAAATCTTGCAGTTTCTGTGCTCCTAGCATTCTGCAAAGCATGAAAATCATGCAAAAATGTACAGTACTCTGCAGTTCAGTACTTGTTTTATCCTGAGTCTTGTAAATTCAAAATACCCAGTTCATATTGATTAATATTAACTGGCTGAAGTCCAGATTAAAAACATAGCAGATTTCATTGTATTAGAGCTAGAGTTAATATAAAAGTAGAAATTGTACTTCTTTAGAGAACAGCCAAATAGACAGGTAACATTTCTTTCCCCAGTCTGGTATCTGACACAATGATGCAGTTAGTTAAGGGACTACAGTTTTACTTTTTTGATTCTAAAATTTCATTAAAAAAGGGTACTTAAAGTATGAATTTAAATTAGTATTGTTTATATCAAAGATTTTACAATTTCATGCTGGCAGCAATAGAAACATCAGTGATACCATCAGTAGTAATGCTCGTGGCACTGATACTCAGAGTTTGAGCAAGCCTTGTATAAATATTGGTATAAATATTTAATTTTAACTCATAGTACAAACACAGGCATCAACAGTAAGATTCCCAGTCCTACACAGGTAACAGATCTGTAATCTTTGCAATGAGAACTAACACAACTTATGACTAGCTCTGCTGGTTTTACCTCCTTTGCAAAAATAAGTGCTACAGATAAAAAGTAGAGAGATTGTGAGTAGAATTTATTATGAGACACTGATAAGAAGTAGAGACCTATTATCTTTGTAGTATTTATTTCCAAAGAGACTAGATAAAATTCAGATCGTTCTTGATTCTCTGACAGCACAACCAAACATCTTGAATATCAAAACCTTTTTTCCACACAAAACATTATTTTAATGTAAGGTATTGGAATTTTCAGCATAAAGTTGAATTTAAATCTAAAACCCCCAAATCTTAGATTGAGGCAAAGTTCTCAGCACTTTGATAGTTTTAAGTTCTTAGTTCTTTTAACGCCTCCTCATATGGATACTGTCATGAGACCAACCCTTCTCGTTTTACACATGATAAACATCAGGACAAGAGCAACAGTAAAGGTATTAATAGCAAACCAAGAATATAAAGATATATAAACTGCTACAATAGAGATAAAATATTATTCTTGCACCTAAGAAATGATAATTTGTGACGTACCTCTTCACAAGTCTTTAATTTATCTTCCAAGATGTGAATGGTACCCTTCAGTCTCTCATTTTCATCTATGTAAACAAAAAAACTATATGATACACTAAAAGGTACATTTTGACAATATCATTAGCATGAAAACAGAATAAGGAAATAACTTTCATTTTTTGACTTGGCTGAACATTAAGAAACTTTTTTGTAGACATTACAATCAACACTTACAGAACCACAGGCTCTCAGTTTCAGTTTTTTAACAAGAAAAATCATAGTTTAATTATAATATTTGCCTGGTATTACTACTTGGAACTGTCTTTAGCCTTCTGATAAATGATGCAT
>WEIV01021013.1:0-12227 GCA_013390005.1 Calyptomena viridis
ACAGATACTTATTGTAACTGCATGTTTTAAACAATATATTTCAAATTAATTGGACATTTATTTTACGGTTGCTAAACAAACATTTATAAAATAAAAATGTATTATGTTTAATAAATTAATCTTTTTTTTCTTTGAGAGGGAGATTAGATTTACATTCACCTACATTTTACCTTGCCCATTTAAACTGTGTCTAAAATTGCTGACAGGCAGAGGATCTTCTGATCTTTACCTGTTTCAGTTCTGTGCATGCCCCAGCCATCACTAAACAATAAATGTATGTCCACACTGCAGCTTGCAAAGAACAGAGGATTTCCAAAGCTATTTTTAAATTAACTAACTTGAATACTAGAAGCACTCAACTCTAAGCAGCACAAGCTCATTTGTGCTAGTTTACTCTGCTTCAGCAAGAAAGTTAGCCTGTGAGCATCTCCAGACTGCTTAAGTTTCTGGTACCTAAAGTGCTTCATGTATAATACCCCTATACTATTTTTGCTATCTTGTAGTCTGTAGCATTGGCATTGTGGAAGGAATACATTCAGAGGGTCTCTGAGACAAAAATTAGAAATGATTCCATGTCAGTGGCCTAATGTGAATGAACATGCATTTCCCCTGTACTTCTCACACAATTTCTTGAGAGATGCTGCACATTTATTGAACTGGATGATCATAGTAAGGTCTGCAGAATACCATGTGCTGTAACATTCAACCTTGAAGTTCAGTTACTCAGAATGGTTTTCTAAAGAGCTGAAGACAAGAAAGCCTATTCTTTTTCTATTTCCTTCTGAAGTCATCAGTTAAAGGAAAAAGGGGGCAGATGGAAGTAACCAATCTTTATGCAACACCTAGAAGAGGTGGTATAGCCTTACTTTCTTCCACAACTGTCAAGTCTCCAGATAGTTCATTCTATCAAAGTGAAGAAGAACAACTTTCATTTTTCTTAAAAGTAAAATTTTAAACTAACAGGAAAATGTTACTCATGCAAATCCAGATTTAAAGTAATCACACAAACAAAAGAAGAAAAAAACTTCCATAAATCAACATTATTTTTAGATGAATTCATTACTTTGCAGGGTAAGGTCCAAACTGCGAATGCTTTTTTATTGTCCTTACGACTTTTCAGAGCACAACTTAGTTTAGAACAAACTATTTAGCCAAAGTCTTTGGAGAATGTTAGGAATTTCAAGTAGTTTCTTTACTGTCTTTTCCTTTTTTTATGCAAGCATGTCTATGTCAAATGATAATTTTCTTAACAGAAACAAACGTTTCCTATAAATAACTGTTTAGCATTCCTAAAAAAACCCCAAAAACCTACAAACAAAAAAAAAAACCCCAAACAAATGGAATTATTTACTAAATCCTCATAAATGGCCATAACTATACACACTAAATCTTCACAATGATGACATAATATGTATCTGACATAGTTAGTCCAAAAACACTCATACTGCCATGTAAGTCAATTGAAAAACAATTCTGTTTCTATTTGCAGGAATTCCAACAAGACTACTACTGTAACCCCATTCATTTTCTTGGCCTGGTCCATACACAGTCACTAGTATAATTTACAGCACAGGTGATGAAAATGCATGTGGGTTTATTACAAAGCCGTGCCTTATGGCTACTTAATACAATATAAGAAGATCTGCATCTTGCAATAGTCTTTACATCATTAAAAAGTCCAGCCTCAAAGAACCCTTAAAAATGCAGTTACCACAGTGGGTGCATGATGTTTTAAAGTCAGCCTGCAGTCAAGGATTACACTCATGCTGTGTGGCATACTGACTCCATGAAGCAACTCTTCATCAAAGACATCAAAGAATGGCATTTCTCACAGACTTTAATTCTCTTCTGTTCTGAATAGTCTGCCTAATGATCAGAGGTCACCAAACTAAAATTCTCTCTAGTGTGAGAGAAAACAAAAGCATTTCACTTTCTCAGGATAGTTTATGAATTACAGAATGCTATGCTGAAGAAAAGAAAAACAGAAAATAAAATAGATTGCAGCTCTCAAGATTGATGAAAACAATTCTGAGAGCATGCAACTTTTAAAGCTCAACAGTACAATCTTGAAAAATACAGCAGAAGAATGCTTCCATAGTGTTCACCTGGCAAAATTTATTAAAAGATGAGTATATCCTTAGAAGGCCATCTTATACAAGCTTAAGTCTACCGGTGTAATCATATACTTCTAGGAGGTGGTTCTGAAATTCCATTTTTTGTCTTTTGATCCCATATGGCTTTCAAAACAAGCAAATAAAAATGATTTCTATTTAAAAAATAGCTACTACAGGATAGGAGTATTTGCTCTGGCTACATGTTCCAGACTAGACACATAGTCATCCACAATGTTCAAAAGGAAAAGGTTCATGTTAAATCTGATTTAATAATTGATGTAAACTTAGTTTATTTGTTGGTCTCACTTGAAACCTCATTGCTTGAATAATAGCACAAATTTCTGACAAAGTTGCAAGCATAAAAAACAGGCACTAAAATTATTTTGACTTTCAGGTGAATCAGAGTGTAAAGCTGGTTTAAATAAGCTTCATATTTGCAAGCTTGCAACAAAGATGAGAGTTTTGCCCCTAGGTAAATAAGACAGGAGAAGGGATCCATGAAGTATTACTGGCTACCTATTCAATATAATTTGTCTTGATTTTAAGACAATGTATCCTGTTGAGTGGGGCACACCATAAGCAATCTCCTGTATGATCTGTTCAAAGGCCTGTTGTTGCTCAAGGCCTCAGTGGAAATCGTTCTTCTTGCAGGTTACCAGGCAGAGGGGGGGCTTACAATCTGCTATATTCTGGAATGAGCATCCTCCAGAAACCTACAGCACCTAGGAAAGCTTGTGTTTCCTTCTTGCTGGTTGGTGGAGAGATTGCTGTGACCTTGTTGATGACTTCTGTTGGGATCTGACGATGTCCACTTCACTCCCAGGAACTGGGTATCTTGGGCAGTTCCTTTGAACTTACTCTATTTGATGGTAAAGCCAGCTTTCAGGAGAATCTGGATGACCTCTCCTTTCTTAAAGACTTCTTCTGCTGTGTTCCCCCATACAACAATGTCATCGATGTACTGCAGATGCTCAGAGGCATTACCTGTCTCCAATGTGGCCTGGATCAGTCCATGGCAGATGGTGGGACTGTTTACTCCCCTGGGGCAAATGGTTCCAGGTGTACTGCACCCCTCTCCAGATGAAAGCAAATTGTGGCCTGCATGGTGATGGTAAGGGAATGGAGAAGAATGCATTAGCAATGCCAGTGGTGGCATACCACTTCGCTCTCTTGGATTTCAGTTCATACTGATGCTCCAGCATGCCAGGCACAGTGGCACTCAGTGATGGGGTAACTTCATTCAAGCCATGATAGTCCACTTGCACTCTCCATTCTCCATTAGACTTACACACAGGCCAAATGGAGCTGTTGAAAGGCGAGAGAGTCTTATGGACCACCCTTTGGCTCTCCAGCTCACAGATCATCTTGTGCATGGGAATCATAGTGTCTTGGTTGGTGTGGTACTGCTGCCAATGCACTGTTTTGGTGATGACTGGAAGGTGCTGTTCTTCAACTTTTAGCAGTCCCACAGCAGAAGGATTCTCAGAGAGGCCAGGCAATGCATTCAACTGTTTAATCCCTCCTGTCTGCACAGCAGCTATTCCAAAAGCCCATCTGTGTCCTTTCTGGTCTTTGAAATACCTGTTTCTGAGGTGGTCGATGCCCAGGATACATGGGGCATCTGGACCAGTCATAATCGGGTGTTTCTGCTAATCCCACAAAGTCAAGCTCACTTCAGCTTCCACCACAGTCAGTTCTTGAGAGCCTCCTGTCATCCCAGAAATGGGAATAGATTCTGGCCCCACATGTGCTGATGGCATCAAGGTGCATTGAGCACCTATATCAACAAGTCCGGTATTCTTGCGGTTCTGATGTGCCAGGCCATTGGATCCACACAGTCCAAAAACCCCAGTTGTCCTGTCCCTCTACCTGGCTAGAGGTAGGACCCTTCTAACACTGGCCTTGGCAGTCACAGTTTTTTCCCTGTGAGTACACACAGGAGTACACCCCTGTGTACACCCCTTCTAGTGGGTCAGATGTGTCATAGTTCTGGCTGTTACGCCTTGACCTTTGATCACAGGAAACTGCCACCACGTTCATTTCTGCTGACTTCTCATTTGCTTTCTCCTTCAGTTCCTGTACTTGAGCTGCTAGGACCTAGGTAGGTGTCCTGTCCCATCATCTCATGTCTTCCCCATGGTTAAGAAGGAAATACCATAAGTTGGTTCATGAAGTGTACCCACTCTTTCTTGCTGAGGGACATCTGGTTCTGATTTCAGGAGCTCCGGTTTGCACTGGTGCCACAGGAAACATGCTTTGTTAATCTTGTCTTTAAGCTTTTGGTGGCTTTTTTTGATTTTGTTAGTAATCTCCTCTTTTCAGTTCTGGAATTTCTCAGCCAGCATTTCCACAGAAGCAACTTGGTGCTGAGATGGAGGATGAATGGTGTCCTCATATGTCTGCATCTTCCTTGTCATGTTGCCTATTCTTTCTTCTGTGTTACTTCATTGAAGCAAGGCCAAGAAGCAGCCATATGTCTTTGGTGCAAAACTCACGAGAGTCTGAGCCACATTTGAGATGTGCACCTGATGTTGTATGGACTTCTGGAGTCTGGCCTGTTGTTGGAGAAGACAATGTCAAGGACAGCAAGCTCTCTCAGTCTTTGGATCCCCTTCTCCATGGTGGTCCAGGGTTTTTGCTGCAGCTGTAGGTCTTCCTCGCAGATTTACCTCTCCCTCACATTTACCAGCAGTCATTTCCAGAGGTTGAGAGGCTCTTGCCTGTTTACGAACTCCCTGTCAATACCTGTGTTTTGGGATAGGTACTCCAGGTGTTTTGCTTTGTAGCCATCAAGGATCGTGCTGTCACCAAAGGTGTCCCAGATGTGGAGCAGCCAGGAAAGCACCAGCTCACCTGGTTGTTGTGTGAGATCTTTCCACGGGTTGTGCAGAACATCTAAGGCTAGAGACTCAGTGACGATTTCAGGCTCTGGTTCCTGCACTGGTTGTGAAGGGCCTGGTTTCCCACTGTTGTTAACCAGGTCTACTGCCTTGGTTTTATACTTTTTCTTTTGCACTTGGGTGACAGCTGCTTGAGCTGGTTGTGGTGTCACTGGCTGTGGTTGTCCTTCTGCTGTAGGTGTAGGCTGAGTGGTCGTGACATCCGTTGGTTTTACTGCTGTGCTATCTACCTTTCCCTCTGCTTGTAGGTGTTGCTGCATAGTTGTGACCACAGCACGATAGGCATTGACCAGGGTCCAGCACACTGCACCAACTTGGCCCTCTTTAGTGCTGTTGGTACAGTTATACTTCAAATACTCTGTTACCTTACTAGGGATCTGAGTGTGGTCAGAAGGTTTCCAAATAACTGGAGCACTTGGCATATTTCCTCCTCAAGTGCTCTCACCCAATCAATGTAGGACATGTCTAGAACAGGCTCTGGTGGGGTGGTGGACAGTCAGGCAGGCCCGCTGTTGTGGATTGGCTGGCTGTTGCGGAGTATCCCTAGCTGCCTGAGCAATCTCTGTGCAGTGCCCCTGGTCTTCACAGTGTATCTCTCAGCAGCATCCCTGGATTCTAGGGCAGATCTTGTGGTGGCTACCCAAGAAATCCCCAGCCTGTCCTACATTGTGAACTAACATTACAGAAAAATCACCAAGAACAGAGTGTCTTGGGCATCTAAAGGGAATTTAACCTATTCAGAATCCATGGTGGTGGTCCCAAGGGAGAAGGAGGCAAAGCATTGGGAGAAAGTGCTCCCCTGCATTTCTTCCCCCCAAAAGGTGACATTCAAAGGTGTCGGTAAAGTCTCAAGGATGATTGCTTAGGCTGTGGCAGTAATGCAGTCTTTTATAGACTTTCCAAAGAAGAATTACGGTTGTTGAATTTGCAGCAGGGGGTGTCCACATGAGGTGACACCTGGTGGCAGAGCTGAGTGCAGGGCCGTAGGAGATGTGTGGAGGTGGCAGAGATGAATATGGGGACAATCACATGGTGCAGCACTGATGCGAGCATGGGAGTAACTGCAGCAGGGCAGCATTGCTGGCAATGGGAACGGAACACCATCAACAGGTCACTGGGAAGTGTCAGAGCAGCAGGAGGGGAGGATGGGGAATGGTCACAGCAGAAGATGGTGCGACACATAGTTTCAGGGTCATGGTGACAAAAGCAACAGGAACAGGAGATGGGCAATGTCCCAAGCTCATGCAGTAGCGGCAGCTAGGTTCCCACCAGTCTGCTCCCAAGCCAGCTAAAAGAGAGTAGTAGCCACCAGGCTTTTTGTATTCTCCAACTCCTGCAATGTTTGTTTTCTTGGGAGTTCCTTTTCTTGGCACGCCCCTCAGCCAGCCCATGCTCCTGCGGAGGAAGATGGTTAAAGGTCCATGTGGGGCCGGCCCCATGCCCTGCCAGCAGTTCAGCTGCAGCATTGCAAACCCTCTCTTCCCCTCACCCTTTCCTGGCCTGGGGTGCACAGTAATATGAAAACTAAAATTAAATAGAAATTAAAAAGCATAACATTGGTAGACCATTTCCTTTCTTATAATTAAAAAATATGTATATTGCAAAATAAGTAATCCCCAAATTTGCAAGCCTATAATACATTAATAGTTGCAAATGCAGATTATTTTACCATCCTGAATAGATGAATGAAAAGGCACACAATGACTCCAGCTGGCAATCACTTTAAAACTTTAAAAAGAAAATCACTGAGTAGTTACCATGAAGCTTGAGATCATAAGATAACTGACAGTAATAGATCAGTAAAATTTAAAAACAATAGATGTTGCATGAATAAAACAGCTATAATTTAAAATTGAAAATCTTCTACACAGGGCTATTGTGCTGCAGGTTTAAATGAACCACTCTCTACACACAGAAAGATGCTTCCCATAAAATCAGATTGTCTTTCAATATCTCCCTTCAGTGAG
Organism: Calyptomena viridis; assembly: GCA_013390005.1. Taxonomy (NCBI): domain Eukaryota; kingdom Metazoa; phylum Chordata; class Aves; order Passeriformes; family Eurylaimidae; genus Calyptomena; species Calyptomena viridis. Next base: position 6,982 of record WEIV01021013.1, read on the forward strand.
GTAAAAATCCACATCATACTTGCTTTTGATGAACACAAGCTCTCTGCCTCTTCCCTTTGCACAGTTAAAAAAATTTCTAAAATATTCCCTTTATGTGTTCTGGTATCTCTTAACTATAAGTTATACATAACAACACCCCTAAATATATCCACTGTTTTCCTCCTGCTCTCATCTCCAGTACTGTGATCTGCTTATTCTTCTTTAGCACCTTTCCCACCACCGCTGCCCCTTCTACTACTGAATGATCTTCTCTGGTATCTGTATCTGTAATCTCTTGTCTCTTTATGTTTTCTACTTATTTTTTTCACAGTTGCACCTCTAATTTACAACTTTATTGCTCTCAATATCATTTTGCTGTTCCTCCTCTTAGATCTGGCACTAAATTTTGATCACTGTCTCAAAAAAATCCCAACCCTTGCCTATTGTTTTTTGGTGTTTTTTCTCCATTTGCCTCTTTACTACATTCTCCTGAATTTCATTTTATTACCTTAGAATTTAGGTTAAAAATCTTTCTATTCCCTGTGGCGGTGTGTATTATAAGTTTAAGATATGCATTTGTATTTTATGTACAGTTCTGTTATCCCCAGTTATCCCTTATTAGCCCTGCTTGTAAATGGACTGCCCCAGCCTCCCCCTTCCTTTGATCCCACTTAGTTCCCCCCACCACTGTCTTCCCCCCCCGCAATTTTCCTGCCTTTGGGTCCCTCCACCCTCATCCCATACATGTACCCTGACCCCTCCCCTTCTTCCAGAACCTTCCCTGTCTCTCCAAGTTACTCGGTCCCTGGTTGGCTTGAGTAGAAGGCCTTAGGCTTCCTCTCATGCCAATCATCCCTAAACCCCACTCCTTCCCTCCCCTGGTTGGTCCTTTCCCCACCTCAACCCTGTTTGACCCCCCTATTTAAACCCATGTTCGAGACCAATCTGGGCTCTTGTGGGTCAGTTCCTTTAGAGGCACAGACCTCCAATAAACCGCTCTTGTTTTCACCACCCTCAAGAGTCATCTTTTGTCCTCTTCATTGAGCAGCTAGTCCGCCGGTCCTCCTCCAGGGACACCAGCCAGGGTCTGGCGAACTGCTCTCCCTGAAGAAGCCCCTTGTGGGATGTGAGGCAGGGCGTACAGCCTGGTTGGAAGCCCCTGAGTCATCGGGTAACCCGAGTCCTCCTGTGGAGGACCGATTGGTCACCTGGTGCCCGATACTGCCCAGAGCCCCTCAGGGTGGCTGCAAGCTAGCCTGGGCTTTTCGGGGTGTAGCCATCTGAGGAGGGGTCACGGCAATTCCCTGTCAAAAATCTCTCTCCATTTTCAAGCCTACTATTTTGTCAGGTGAGGGACAGCCCAGCTTTATTACCCCAGAATTCTTTAAATGATACTTTATGTTGCACTGTTTTTCATCCAGACTGATACCTGTTTCTAACATATACCATTTGTATAATCACAAAAAAACCTTCCTTTTCCATGTCCAAAACTGAAAAAAAAAGCACAGATTTTAGGACACAACTCACTGTAAGAGGACTTTCAGGAAGTGATGTGCCCACTGACCACTTTCTTGCAGACAGAGATGAACCTTTCTCACTCCGATGGCCTCTTCCAAATTAGCATGTTGCTGGTTTTCCTAGCCCACAAGGTAAAGTCTTTTTACTTCTCTACTCTCTCTCAGCTTTGAGTCCAAAGAGCAGTGCCTCTTTCCATCCAGCTATGTTTCTTTGATCCTAGTTCATGTGCTATGAAGATGCACCTCAACACAACAATAGCATCATTAGTGTGTTAACCCCATGGCTATTTCCTTTCTTGCCACATGCATAAGAAGCCCACCTTTAAACCCTTTTAATGCATTTTTAAATGCATTTTAAAACTCAATTATATGTATGGCATTTACTGAACTTCACTGAAAGTCTATTATTCTCTCTAAAGTGCCATGTTCCTAACTGTTACTCTGTAAATAAGCAGCAAGATAGAACTAGGAAAAAGAAAAAGAAGTCAAACTTCAGGTTATATGTTATATGGCATAAATATTCTGAATACATTTACTATTATGGATACTGCAGTCAAGATAATTTTGGAGGGATGCTGAGAATCCAGTTTAGCTGGGGTCAAACACATTTAGTTTTGACTGCAGCTGTCTTCAAGACTGAAATGGGAACAACTTTGTATTGCAATGATGTTGCTGACTGCCTGACCAGAACTGGTGACACAGCCTGTGATATGCCAAGGGAGAGCAGACAGTGAGGATGCTGTAGTAATAGGAGACACAGATTATTATCTCACATGTGGATTGGAAAAATATAATTTTATGACCTAATATGAATATACTTGTAGACCTGGTCAGCAAATGATTGATGGAGCAGCCTGTTTAGCAGCCTGTGAAAGACCTTTGCTTTGGTTTTAAGCACAAGAGATTTGTTTTGAAATGTTGTCAAAAATCCACTCTGTAACAGCAACTACAATGCATTGGATTTCAATCTTCTTGGACAAACCCCCAAAACACCACAGAACTGTGCTTTCCCTCATAAAAGTGCACCCAATTTCAGCAACACTGTTGCTCTCTATGGATGAAGGCAGAAAGCTTTACAGACTGAAGAGAGGCAGTGTTAAATTCTTAGAGGCAGTGAAAAGGGGCATCTTGTAGGAGGTAGAAAGCAAATCTCAATTCAGTGAACAGATACACCAAGAACTCAGAGTAATTAAACAGGAGGGAAAACGAAGTTACCAAAAGCAAGAAGTTGAAAGTAGTATCAAAAACTGTGGCAAGTCAGTTATAAAAACACAGCAAGGCAGTCCAAAAGAGAGCCTGAGGAACAACCCATGCTGGCATTACAAGTTTACAATAGAGTTATGTTTTCAAAATCACCAGGAACAGGGATTCTGCTTGAATGTTCACCTGGCTAGAAGACCAGTAGTGTTCTGGAGGTTTTTGTTGTTTTTTGGGGGGTTATTTTGGTGCTTCTGAATATGCTGTGGAAAATTTCAGAAGGTCCCTAGCAGGAGAATAAGAGTAACGTACTAAGCAATGGATATAAATTCATTGCTTCATCACATGTTGAATATCATACACATTTCTTGTTCCACCACCCATTTATCTTAAGAAAAAAAGATAGAACTGAAGAAGGCACAAAACCAGGTGGGATTAGCAGAGGCTGAAAGAGAGATGGCAGAGCAGGATATAAAAAAAGTCCACAAAACCTAGAGCAGCATGGAAGTCTTCTTTATTTTAATACACAGAGAGGTATTAATACTGTCTACTTTGTCTCTTTGAGGCATTGAATTTAGATTGAGCCAGAATACCTGAAATTGTTGCTATCCACATACAAGGTAGTAGAAGTAAGTGTTACCAGATGGACCTAAACTAAATGCATAAAGAAAAAATCCATAAGTATTGCCTCCAGTGTTACTTCTTCTTTACCAAGTATTGCCAGATACTATTGTGGTCAGAGAGAAGAAAAACAATTTGACTGCTTCCCACATATACACCTACTCAATTATTAAACAAAAAATTCTTAGGAACAAGTATTGGCATTTTTTAATGCTTTCTCTTGACATTTCCATTACAGATCTATCTCAAGGCTAAATGATTCTGACAATGGCATTTTATGAGAGAAATAAATTGCACATCTGTAATGCTTAGACTTCCAATATATTTTCTCATAAGCAAACTAAATTATCAGAGTACTTAAAACATCAACTTAAACAAAATCTTCAAAAATACAAAAGCAAGCCCACATTTTATATAGTGTTTTCTCTTTCAATAACTTCACAAATAGAAAAATCTACACTCTTCAGGTTGTTCTAAGGCATATCAATGGAATAATTTACATGGCAGGTATCCCAAGAAACTACAGGAATTATGCTCTACTTGGCATGTGCCACAATTTCAGCTTAAAACAAAGTGCAGCTTCTCCCACACAGCATCCTGTTTAAACAAATTAGCTATGATGCTGACTGCAAATGTATACACCAGAGTGTAAAAAATTAACAGACACAATGGCCAAGTTTGCATTTAACTTTAATTAAATTTCATTCTGTAGTTCAATTAATCCACAAGTCCAGCAGGACTTAGGCAAATGGAATGACATTTGCTGCACTGCGTACTGACTATAAAACCTTCATTGCATGCTAGAACTCTGGAAATGTACCAGGAAAAAAAAAACCCAATAAAACAAAACCAAAACCCCCCAAAAAAACAAAAACCAAAGAGAAATGCTCTTATTAAATACGTATCAATGTATAGATGCCTAATTTCAACAGAACACAGAAAAAGTACTTGATAGAAAACTTGGGAAAATTTCTTTATTTTCACAACTCTGGCTAATAACATTGCCTATCTAAAATGGAATACAGTGGTATACGTTAGTAACAACATATTTACAATGGAATTGTGTTATTTTAAAGTAATCTGTTATGAAATTTCTTGTAGCATACTGTGTAACTAAAAAAATCATATTGTCAACACTCCACATTATTATTAATATAACTATGTAATCTGTATAGAAGTACTATCCAGAAGCCTCTGCTCCTGCTTGAAAGCTGTAGGAAGACATTACTTCTGTCAGATAAACTGATGCACACTTTTAACGGCATTAAGGTGTTTTAGTGGTAATCTGACATCTAAATATGTTTACAGTACCAGCCACATGACACATGCATTAGAAAAGGGGTTGAAGAATTAGAAGAAAAAAAAAAGACAATAATAGTGAATGTAAGTCCACAGATTTCCTGAGTCACACTGCCATACTGGTATCTGTGTTACTCCTTCGTTTCTTTTAATCTCTCTTTTTTATTCATCTTAGTCATCATTTTTGATTGACTTTTATGACAAATGACAGACAAAGCAGGTACAGCTAAGGAAGCTGGAAATGAGGCCTGTGGATTTAAGATTTGGGAGAGGTTTCTGCAATAATGGTTGTGAGTTAAACAACAATTTTTAATGTTTATATTTTTAATAAAATATTACTACCCATTACAATGGACTTAATTTAAAATACACAAAACAAGGCCAAAAAAGCAAAAATGACAGGAAAAGCCTGCATGCATTTCACAGTACTTTATGCATAAAAATGTATTACAATGTCTCAATTTTCCAAATACTGTCTGTAGCTTTGAACAAAAAGTATAAAATAATGTTGAACTACAGGAAAATGGACATTCTGTCATAAGATCTTGATTTTCCAAATACTTTAGTCAGTGAGATACTGTGTTTGCAGGACAGAGGCTGCATTTCTCTTTCAATATTACGATCTCCATAATT
>WEIV01021013.1:13533-26066 GCA_013390005.1 Calyptomena viridis
TAAAAACTACATACTAAAAAGCTGTTATTTGCCTTTTTTCCAGTTCCATCATTATTAGTAGTAAAATTAATAATACAATTGTAGCATCTAAAGTTTAGTAGGAAAGAGACAAATCTTTATGGAATGTAAAAAACCCCAGGTATAAATCTTAAGTTGTTAAGGCAATCTAAAGAATGTAACAGCTTATTTGTAAGCTTTTCTCTGATTAAAGTTTTTTTGTTGTTTAGATACATTTTTCTCCAAAGTTCAAGGGAGAGAGGAGTGATTTTGTTTTTACTCTATGAGTTATGTTCTGACTCAACAAGCTGTGTATATTTCTAGACATACAATAGCACTTCCACTGATCCGCCTGCCACTGACTGTCAGGCTTCTGCCACTCTCAGTGTGAAACTCACAAGGAATATCACAAACTGATGCACCAACAAATAAAACAAACACCTAATTTTCAGTTTCAAACTCACCATGTAGCTGTTATAATGTAATTTTCTTAAACAAATTTTTACATTACAAGTACATGTTAAAAAAAAAACCAAACTATTTCAATGCACTATATGAAAACTGAACCAAACTACTCATAATAGGACAAAAGTATGTAACTCTTGTTTTGACTCCACAAGTCAACAACGCTTAACTCAGGATACTAGTAACACTATTTTTTGCGGTAACACCTGTAAAAGGCAAAAATACTGGGAAAGGCAAAAAAAAAAAAAAAAAAGAGAAGTTTGAAAGTGTCTGTGTTCTGTAGACACGAAAGTTTATTGCTGTTTTAAGGCTAAATTATACCCTCCATTTGTCCAATTTCCATATCTTGCAGACTCTGCTAGTGTTACTCTTTTCTTCCCATCCAGAATTAATCTTCCTTTTTGATTTGCAAAATGAATATCAGATTTAAGTGAATTCACAGTGGAATCATGTGAAGAGATGCAGTTCAAAAGCAGCACATTTGGTCTTTGAATAACAGATAACTTTTATGACAGCCATCCTTCTTTAAATATATACATGTATATATATGGGTGTATGAATACACACATAGTTTGAAGTCAGTAGAAAGGTATTCAAGTCATATATGATGTCTAAAAATACTAGGAAAATGAGACTGTAAAGCACAGTGCTATAAAAAGATCTTCAGTCTGAAGGAAACTGAAACACCTTTAAAACTCTGGGCAGAGTGAACTGACATCAAAACAGGCTTTAAATTCTTTTTGCCTCTATGACTTCTACAACTTCCTTAGCTTTCATTTCTACTGTCCAGTTTGAGTTTTCTGTTCTGTTTTTAAGCAAGCTTCTTATCATTACAAAATCTGCTTAATTTTACAGCATGAATGTATGCTGGAACAGAGTTACCTATTTGTACTCATAGCAGATAACGATACAGATTACCCCAACAACTGAATATAAAGATGTTAAATGTTGGTTTGTCATTAACTGTTTTGCTCACAAGAAATTCTTATTCTTATCTAACATAGTGTAACAACATTAATGGAAATGGTATCTACAGACTGCTAGGAGAAGTTAATTATACAAAGCTCAAACTGAGGTCAAATTAATAAAACAATGCAAAAGCAAGGAATGGTCACACCAGCATTTTGGTCTCATATTACAGACTTTTAAAGTATTTCCCTAGTATGGTAGAGCTGTGACCTATACAAAAAACCCCTGTCATAATAAGACCACCAGTCCAACTGTAGCAAAGCTTTTTTTTTTCTATGAAGAAGGCAATGTAAAAGAATTTATGCAATAACCCATTTTTTTATGCACAGGTTATGAGGATGAAGAACTTAACAAAACCTCTGTGACCCAATTTGCTATCAAAGCTATGCAATCAGACGTGTTCTGTCCCCACATGGAATTTGTTTGGTTATGAGGATGCCCTACATGAGGAAATGGTCAATGTGGATCTGGCTAATCCAGTATTAAGACTGGACTATTACACCTATTTTTTAACCTGTGTCTTCTGAATAGTGGTTAATAACACTTATCTGAAGACTGAAACTGTTAGCTAACTATACAGGGGAAGCACAAGAGATTGCATTTCTGTGCAACTTCTGTGCAACTTCATGGCACTTCTGACTACAGTGATCTTAAAAGAAAATGTTTTACATGGAACAGGTACCTTGCACTACAAACGCTATCATTTGTCCTTATCCCTAGCTATTATAACAAAACCTGATCCTGTCTACAGAGGTGAATTGTCTGAAGAACCTTTCTAACAAAACCAGATCCAAACAAAAGGTTGGATACAATTAAAAGCAGATGAGTGAGACTGTAATGTGGTCCTTAGGTTGTGTTGGTCACGGTACCTGGCATTCACATGTGTTCTTTTACATCAGAAAGCAACACCTACTGAAGACTTACTAAGGTCCTATTAGAACTACCACATATTCTTCCTATTGAGGATCAAATATGTATCATACACCATTAATATGCCAACTTCTTGCTGGACAATAAATGAAAAATAAAAAACTAATGTTTCTTGAAATCATATGTTTTAACTATATTAAAAGCAAAATATACAGACATACAGACTCCCTGAGGACTCTCTTAGAGATGCAGTTGTTTGTGACATTACAGATGAGGACATCATCAAAATAAATTCCCCTCAAAATTAATAAATAACTGTGAAACTATAATCTTAGCCTATGAAGATGAACCTTGAATTAAAAAACAAAATGTTACGTTCATAAAAATTGTAAGGAAAAATCAGTGTGACAAAGGATCTCTAAACTGTAAATGCATAGGCTTTATTAAAATAATGAAGTAAAATTAAATAAATAGTATTTTCACACTTTATTTATAATATTAATAGTACTGTGAAAGCAATACCATTAAACACTGTATTTCATAAAGCACATTTAAATGTCTGAAGTATAAAGGGCATTCCTCATTTATACCTTATTAGACGCTTCCCTTTCTTCCATAATACTGTTCATCTGGCTTACACTTCATGCTCAAGTCATGCAGATTGGAGCTGACTCTCAATTACACAAAGTCTTTCTCCAAAAATGACAGACCAAATACAGTAGAGATAAAATACATCAAGGTTTAAAATAGGCCTGTTCAGCCCCACTGCCACTTCATCACAAAATGATATAATTCACCGATGCCTCTGCCTAGCCTAACATATGTTCTATTCACAGCCTGTGTCACTCTTCATTTGTAATTATTTCCCTTTTTTTCCTCTCATCTTGTAATACTTTGCTTGGTTGAAGACAAATACTGAAATGAAAAAAAAAGAGTATTGTCATATGATGACCTGTTCCAGGGTGTTAAGTCCCTGTCAAGGTTTGATTTTAACATGGGGTATTGATGACAGTACATCAAACCAGGCATCATGTTCGGAATTAGACTATATTAATTATAACTTGAGTGCAGTATGCATGAAAGTGCTGTTTCACTGACTACAAGGATTTGACGGAATAAAAATCCATTTCTCATCTGGTTACTTACGGACAAAGACAGTTTTTCTCTTTGCTGTGGATTTTTCTTTATTGAATATGATATTTTTAAGTCTGAAGAGACTGTCTTATTTCAACAACAGATATGAATATTTTAAACAAAACATTAAAACTATTGTTTTGATGGCAACTGCTTAACAATGTTTCAAAGTTTACAGTTTAGACATTACATAGAAAAATATACACTATATATACAGGATGTATACATATGTAATATTATTTTAAAGCACAAAATTCTGAAAAATTATTATTTTATTAAAAGTTATATATTATAATGACATGCAGGTGAAAAATACCCTAAAATTTAATTTCCACTTATAAGAAAGTGTATTTTTATGCTGAGAATAGTTCCTGACTTTTCATTTAATAAAAACCTAAAGTTCAAATCACTGCAAAAACTGCCACCTAATTGGCAGTTAACCAGAAAAATTCTGCTTTATAGCCCTTACTGTGTTAAATATGACCTAGCTGCAGAGCAACTGGAAGAAGACCTGAACTTTCAAGTGTAAATATCCACAGAGATAGGTAAAGCAGCATATGGTAATATAATTACAGTCAAAAATTTACCAATGTAATTTTTTTTAAATAATAATTTTCAATTACTGTGGGAATTACTATTCAGAAATAAGAGTTTCTCACTTTATGTTGGATGTTAGCTCCAACGTGAGTCACTCTTCTACAGGGTGCAGTCCTTCAAGCAAACGCTGCTCCAGCGTGAGATCATTCCTATGGGTCAGCAGGTCCTTGCCAGGACCCTGCTCCAACACAGGCCTCCCATCACAGTCTCCTTCCAGCATCTACCTGCTCTGGCATGGGCTCCTCCACGGGCTGCAGATAGATCTCTACAATCCCCTGTGGTCTTCCATGGGCTGCAGGGGCACAGCTGCTCCAGCATGGTCTGAACCACAGGCTGCAGGGGAATCTCAGCTCCAGCGTCTGGAGCACCTCCTCCTCCTCCTTCTGCACTGACCTTCGTGGCTGCATTGTTGTTCACATGTTCTCACTCTCCTCTTCTCTGGCTGCAATTCTGATCTGCCCAATAACCTTTTACTCCATCTCAAATATGTTATGACAGAGGCATCTCCATCATTCCTGACTGGATCAGCCTTGGCCAGTGGCAGGTCCATCCTGAAGCTGGCTGGTATTGGCTCTGCAAAACATGGGGAAAGCTTCTTGCAGCTTTTCACAGAAGCCTCCCCTGTAGCCCTCCAGTTATCAAAACTGGGCCATGCAGACCCAATACACATAGATGTTGTTCATGGTATACAGATTTTATCTAGCATACCAGAGATTCTTCCACTCTCTTCTTACTATCCAGTTGTGCTGGGAGATGATGTTGGGGCAAACAGGAGCTAGAAGAGTGGGACTTACTGGAGAGCATTGTACATTACTGCTAACTCCAGATGTATACGAATATGTAACATAATCAGAATTATGAATATTTTTATATAGTTATATTTAATTAGTCATGCACTTTGCATCTATTTACTGATCTTTCTATATCTGTATTTAGGGTTTTCCTTTGAAAACTTTAACATGTTTGACAATGCTGTTAATTTTTAAATCCCATGCTATACAACTAGACATCCGAGGAAATAGAAGAAACTAATTCTTAGATTAGGAGGTATCAATAAAGCATGGTTAGACCCACCAATGGACAGCATAATAAACACCTTGAAAATAAAACCCATACATCCCCTAAATTTTAAATCTTGCTTAATCACAGTACTCAACTACAATCAGAAATCAGCTTTAACTAGTTCTAAAGAAGTACGAGGATAAAAAATTATCTGACAGAACCACTGACAGAAGTACACTAAATTACGCCTTCTCAATTGTTTCAATAAGAAGTAAGTTGATGACTTTCACTAAAAGGATAAGCTAGAAGATGATGCTGTTCATTAAGATAGATCAGAAAAGGCATTCATGAAACACAAAGATTATCTCAATCAAATAGGAGATAATGCAGATGATGCATTTTTTTGCTTGTAAATCAGGTAAACTTTATGGACAATATTAAAACTTCAAAGAACCCTGTGGGATCAATATTTAGTGTTCTTCTGTGCTTGGTAGGAAGACGGTATCAGTCCATCTTACACTCTTATCCTGGCTAGCACTTGGCTCTTCTTTCCTTTCCAGGCCACAAATAACAGTAACAGCATGCAGCAACTGCTTGCTCTTCTCTAGTGGGTTGTAATTAGTTCCTCTGTTTCTGTAATCCTTTCCTAGAAGCCCTGGCTTCTCTCACTCTTTCTACCTTTGCCTGAGGATCTCATTCCGCTTCCCCCCGAAGGACTTCCTGACTGCAACTGTATCTGAGCATGGAATAGGTAGGACAAGAGCTGTTAGCAAGGATGACAGTAACCAAGAATTAAAAAAATTACCAGAGGTGAAAGCTTAAATCTCTGTTTCTTTCAAAAGAAAGAAATAAAAAAACCCATACAAAAACGAAGAGCAATATTTTTGTAACTTCTGAATACCTGAAGGACAAAAAAGTCAAGATTGCCTTCCCTTCTAGAGGAGCATGGCATGACAAGTGGCAGATTAGTAGGATTATGCTTGCTCTGTCCTCTCCATTGCATGCTTCTGACTAAGAAATTTATTGTACGCTCCGTCTCCTGCATTGGTTTGCACACATACCAAATTCTTTGTCTTACAGTTCTTGCACATTACAAATCACCTGTTTGATCCTTGCTTAGAACAGTATCCACTGAAGATTATGATGTGAATGAATGGCACTGTTCACTCAAGTAGAAGGAAAGCTGGAGTACAGGACAGTACAAACTGTACTGTACTGTTGATTGACAACAGAATGCTGCATTCTTTATTGTCTTGGGGTGACTTTATGATTATCCCATATTCGTCTCCTCTATGCCAGGAGAAAAAAAAATGAAACTTGTGCTTTTAAAACTGAGCTCCAAGAGTGGAGAGAAAAAACCAGCTAGAGAAATCNTTCACTTTCCTTCGAGGAAATGTTTCTTTCCTCGAACCTGGTAGGAGAGGGTGATTGCGGCCTGTTTTTGATCAGAGAATATTTATTCCTCTGTATATATTTGTTCCAAACCAGGACAGTTATGCAAAATCAGGGAGGCTACAAGGTGGGAATGAATGAATGGGAGCTTTGTGCTAAATGGGGGACTCACCACACCTACACCCTGAAGTGAGGTGCTTGCAAGTATCTTAAGAACAGCCTTCAGTAAAACATCATTATGCCAATGCTTAAGATCCATCAAACCTTAGGAAACCACAGAGATTTTAATACTTTAATACTTTAAAGTATTATTATGGGCATTATTTTAAAATACTTTTCCTTAAATACCAACTTCAATCTGCTATCTCAGAAAAATTGCCAATAGAGCTCTATGCTTCTTTGGATGGCTCAGTGATCAAATTAAATCAAATCACAGTATCTCTGATCTTTTGTTTACAGTGATGTAATTAATTAACTTATGATTTGGGAACATCTTTTAGCTTGCAGCTGTCTTCTATAAATATTTGCTACATATCCATCATTCTGTTCTAAGTACAACAGTAAAAGAGTATTAAGGAAATTGAAATTGAGTATTCTCACAAAATTGTTTTCCTATGTTCTACGATTTTCACAGTTCCTTAGGTTCCCTCTTAAGGTAGCATTGTGCAACTAAAGTGTTTCAGTCCAATATCTGTCAGTCTCAGTTGTGTCATTCTGCTTTACATCTGGGTAATAAGTATCAATTTTCAACGCCGAATGGAAGAGTGAAAATATTATTTCAGGAAAAAAGTTTTCCTTTCTCTTTCAAAAATGAAGCAATCCCAGAGTGAAAGTTTAGCAAAAATGCATTGAGAATATACTAATTCAACTACGAGTCACCATTAACTTCCCCTTTTTCAAACAAAATCCTGAAAACCTTATTGAAAAGCCAAGAGAAAGGGATCTAACAAATAATGTTACAGCCTCAGTGCAAATGGGACAGGCTAGTGGTACTGCCGCATAATTTTCTCTAACTGTGGAGAGGGGTTGACATTCATATTAATATTGGTGTGTTTCCACAGAATTGGTGCTATTGCCATAATTCATAATCGACAACACTATTGAATATAAATAATAGCTATCCCTGCTAAGCGAGATGCATGAATTCCCAGTTAACTTACTAAAATGGAGTAAGTAATTTCTCTATGGGCCTCCTCTATTACAGACAATATAATAAGTCCCAGAACTTTCTGTTCCTTCTCATTTCTGTACGCACCCATAGAATAATTTGGAAGAAATATCACAGAAGGAAGGACCAGCAGCTACCTATTCTTCATCACCTACAGCTGTATGAGTATTACCTACCAGCCAATGGACGAAATCAGATCATAAATAAAGAACAATCTATATGAAGGGGAATAAAGAGCATGACAGGTGTGCAGAGAAAAAGCATTTCGAAGGACTCACAATGAATGTACAGTTTCCTTTCCTTTAAAGGAGATATTTGTCAATTCATTTTACAGATAAGAACTTTTGCTTTTTTTCCCTAACACTAAGTTTCATCCATTACCAGTGCCTTCAGTTTCTTGTTGCTAAGAAACTTCTTCCAATCCTGGTGGACAATAATGAGATCATAGGAAAATTCAGGTTGGAAGGGACTTTAGGAGGTCTTTAGCTCAACCTCCTGTTTAAAGCAGGGTCAGCCATGAGGTCAGACCAAGGCTGCCCAAAAACGGCTGAATGAGTGATGTCCTAGCCTCATTACATCCACCTTTTGGCTGGGCTATATGCTTTAATTGGACACATCTTCATTCTACAAATTGGCTAATATAGTGCATTTTTCCTTAATAAGATGTGCATTCTTATCATCAGGTTTCCTAGCTGCTGTATTCTTGAATCTGAACATCACCACTTGCCATAGTGGCTTCCATTACAGTTTAAGTGATGTTCAAAGTCTGTTAAAATATTAAAAAGACATCATTCACTTACCTAAAAGGCTGACTAAAGCCAGACAGTAGTCCTCTGACTTAAAGAAATGCTCAAAAAAGAGAAAAAAAGCTTTCTTGGGTTTAGTCTGAGACTGCAAAATGCCTTCCCACAGGAGCTACAGATCATCAGAAATCTCTTCCCTCCAAGTATAAAGTCCTATTCTGTGATACCATATTGTTACAATATATATACTTATATATACTTCTATATATAACAAACAGTATCAATACTTATTGGTTCATGCATCTTGCTCCACAAATTTGCAGAAGTGATAATCTTATAAAACAAAAAATTGAAAGAACATTAATTTAGGTATTCCATTGAACACGCTTTTCCATTTGTAAAAGAGTGAGTGAAGAAGCTGATACAGTACTAAAATGCTTTGGTTTGGGTTTCTTCATCATGTTGATCTTCATCATATAACTTGGCCCCCATTAACTTCCAGATAAAAGCCCACATTTATTAGGAAATAAAGATTTCACAACTGAAATTTAGAAATACTTTGGCAGAAATGAGGCAAATGTCCAAAGATAAGCATCAGATAATAAGGATATTTAGAAATAGCATAACTAGAATAGAAATGGACACTTCAATACTCAGAAAAAGAAAAAATTGTTACTATGAAGGACTAAACTGTACTGGCTTAACTTTTTCTTTACATATTTCAGTTCTGCAGTCATATGTTCTGGATAAGATAATGTGAAAAATGAATTAAATTCTCAAGTACTGACAATACATGTACTATGAAGTTGAGAGTCAGATTAACCTAATGTTACATGTACAGCTGGTTTATTCACATATTGAATAAAACGATCAGTATAACATCATTGATGTTATTAGCTGGCAAACCAAATATACAATGACAGTGAATTTTTATTCATATTTAATTTGCATTTTTATGTGTTCATAATAATGACAGACCCTTCTGCAAAAATAACTACACAGGTCACCACAGAAACTGGGTAATAATTAAATCCACTTCCACCTTTATTAAGCATTTTTGTTATCTCTTCCTTATGAGCATTCAGCAAAACTTTAGTTTATTTCAACATCTGCAATTTATTACTTAAGTATGTCTCATCTTAAATTCATTGACTAGTGCATGGAGGAGAACTCAGAATAAGTAAAAATGAATTTGATGTCATCCATGGCTTTTTAATGTGGTATGTATCATAAAATGACAAGTAATGTAAAAAACACATAACACATCCTTTAAAGTTTCCATTTCTGCTCATTATCGTAAAACCCCTACACTTCTATTGCTCTAATTACGAGATTTTGGTTATTTTACAGTGATGCATTAATTTCTATTTATAAAGATACGATAAGTATCTCTGAAGCTTTTGTAGGATGACAGATCATACTGTTATAGACCATGAAGCTTTTTCCAGAAATCTACAACAACTAAACTCTAATTTATTTTCAAATACTATGGTTACACTAGTGGTTCTTCCACTTGTCTAATTTTTATGAGTTGCATATATTTGTTGTCTCTTCTGAGTGAGAATACAGATTGACTGTATGTTGGTCTATTTAACTGTTACTTTTTACAGATTTCATTTGGATTTTAGGTATGACTCAGGGCTTTCAATGCATATGCAGTTTTAAAGAAATTATAGATTAAAAGTTTTACTACTAGTTTATTTAAATTCATAAGTTTCTACTGATCTTATGAAATCTCATCTTCAGAAAGAATTCTATTATGGGATTTTTGTGTTTGTTGGTTTAAGTCAAGAAAAAAAGTTCTTAATAGTCTTGAGGTCCTGTAAAGGAAAAGTTTGAATTGTGAATACCTATACCGGCCATTACTTGATTTTGACAAGGAAATGGACTTGATTGCTTTAATTGGTAGACAGAAAGCATGACTTGCTCATGTTGGCATGATGGTGGAATATTGAAAAAAGTTCTTGTTTGAAGAACTGGTGGGAATGACTGCATTCTTGTTTCTCAGTCAATAACAGATTCTCTTCCTATCTTCTACCTCTTCATTATCTGTTCAGTTAAAGCTACTGGCAAGGCACTTTTTACTTACTGATGATGATAATATTATACAACATTTACAGGCCTTTTTCAAAATTGTGACTTTATTGTTCCATCCCAACAGAATAAATTTCATAGTAAAATTTTACCTTGTTAGTGCAGCCATGTTTACAGCAGCACATCAGCTACCAATCAGGAGCAATTTTATCCTTGTCCAAAGAATCATTTTACTGAAGACTAACTGAATTATGGTGATTGAGCAGAATGGAAAAAAAAAAAAGAAGACAACATTTTTCTTATACTGGTTGCACACTGACAGTTACAGGTTATGGATTACAAGTTTAAATAAAGTCATTTTCTTGTATGCTTGAGGTTCCTGCTACAATTCTAGGTTTCTTCTACTTCTATCCCTTGGCTAAGTGTGTTGACAGGGGCTGGTCACATTTTTTTTCCCTAAGATACTTAAGAATATTCTGTCTTTGTCATTCTGTCAGTAGCGATGTTTTTTTTTCCTCCTGGATACTGGTGGCTCCAGGATTCCAGGTAGTGTATGTGAGACTTGAAGCTCAATTCTCAGGAAGGATTCAGATTTGCTACTCAGGGAAGTGGTTGAGTAACTGGTGAATACATAGAAGATGTGTAGGGATACGGTTTAGTGGTGGACTTGGCAATGCTGGTTTAAGGGTTGGACCCGATGATCTTAAAGGTCTTTTCCAACCTGAATGATTCTTTGATTCCATGACTGTTAATACACGAGCTAGATATTTACAGCTTAGCATCGCTGCCCATAAGCAACAACATTAACCAAGTATTAAAACAGTACCTTAACTGGCTAGAGAAAATCACCGTGATGAAAAAACGCAATTCAAACTTTCAAATAATTGTTTCAGAAACTTTAAGAAATAGGATAATATAGCAGAAATTGCAATTTGTCAAGTGATGTAAAAAATTTGAAATACAGTTTGAAATACATAGCAAAGGGTAATGGGTATCAAGGAGACCTTTACTGCTGTAATAATTACCCAAAACGTAGGGAAATAAATATCCCTTTAGGTTCTGCAGTCCTGTGTAGATTTTTAGGCAGAATGGTTCAAAGTAATGGCTCCAACTGTTGCAAATAAACATATCAACACTTTGGGTCTACTTTGATCCTTGGTCTGTTTTTCTCTATGTGGCCTTCCAAGTGATCATCTCAGAACTGGAATATTCACCTCCTGGAGACACCCCTTCACACAGGCTCTATTGCAATGTGGAAGGGTCATGTGGAGCAATATGGAAAGTCTGGATTACAGGTGTTGAGTGATTAAATATCTTCTCCTTGAAAGTCCACAGGATTCTGAACTAGCATGTGCTAAGAAAGACAAATGACTGCCTTTATTGTAGACTAATTTATAAGACACGCTTTGTTTGCAGTAGAAGTTCTTTGTGGACAAGTATTTTTTAAAATTTGTATTGCAGTCCAGAGAACTGGTGGTATTGACAGAATGCTAGCTTTCTGCTGTTTCTGAAAAGCAAGAGAAAAGACCTTTTATGGGTTTGGATGTGAGAAAGGAACAGTGAATATTTTCTTCTTGTTCTTTGCTAACACACCCAGAAACTCCAGAAAAGTCCGTAGACACTAAAGTCTGCTTTCTTAAGCTTAAAAACCCTGGAAAGGAATGGAGCTACACAGCACTCATAGGAACCGTCGCACTATAAGCATTGGGGGAGCTACTAAATTGCCAGGGTAGGAAAGAGTATCTAATTCTGTATCCAATCAAACCTGGGGTTTGGGGGATGCAAGACAACTCCATATTCCTAACAAAGAAACCAAAACTTAGATGATTCCATTTAAAAATCATGGGATTTTTCCCATAAAGTGTACTTTCCAATATAAATTAGCAATACATTTGCAAAATATCTTTTATTATGACAAACATTTTTGCCTAAAACTACTAATTTTATGTATGAAAAAGAACTTGTAGAGCCACACATGGCTTTCTGAAGAAGCACAGGCCAGTAAACTTCAAAACCTGCACCATAATCTTGAACATCACATTGGTTAAATCACAGCTTATTAGAAATCTATCACAGCTTCCTCTGAAGTTAGTGGAATGAGATTTTGTTAGAAACAAGATGCTGGTACCAGGTAGACAAGTTTGGACTCAGTAAATCATGTT
>WEIV01021014.1:17177-32518 GCA_013390005.1 Calyptomena viridis
CCCATCCCCATTCCCATTCCCATCCCCATTCCCATCCCCATTCCCATCCCCATCCCCATTCCCATCCCCATTCCCATTCCCATTCCCATTCCCATTCCCATTCCCACTCCCATTCCCAGCCTTTCCCAGGGGTTGGAGCGGGAGGTGCCATCGATCCCCAGATTTCCCAAACCCAGGATGACTCAGAGCTCCGTGTCACAGAACTGCCCGCGGCTGCTGCCTTTGCTGACTCGGGGCTTCTCCTCCCTGGGAACGGCACAGCCTGGGATTGGGATCGGGATTGGGAAAAAACCAGCCAAGAGCCCCCAGGAAAAGGGAACTGTGGATTTGGGAATGCTGAGGGAGGAGGGGCTTGGCCAGGACTGGGGGGACTGAGCCTCAACCCCCTTTTATTTTCTATTTATCGATTTATTGCCTATTTATTGATTGATTTATTTTTAATGATTTATTTCCTCTTTATTGATTTATTTCTTCTTCGTAAATTTATTTCTTCTTCATAGATTAATTTCTTCTTTATTGATTTATTTCCCCTTTATAAATTTATTTCTTCTTTATTCATTTATTGCCTCTTTATTATTTCCCCTTTATTGATTCATTTCCTCTTATAGATTTATTTACTCGTTATTAATTTATTTACTCTTTATTGCTTTATTGCCTTTATTGATTTATTTACTCTTTATTGCTTTATTGCCTCTTTATTGATTTATTTCCTCTTCATAGATTTATTTCCTCTTTATTGATTTATTTACTGTTTATTGCTTTCTTTCTTACTTATTGATTTATGTGCTCTTTATTGCTTTGTCTTTATGGATTTATTGCTTTATCTTTATTGCTTTATTACTTTATCTTTTTTGATTTATTACTTTTTATTATTTCCTCTTTATTGATTTATTTCCCATTTATTGATTTATTTCCCATTTTTTGATTATCTATAAACCACGTTGCCCAACATCCTCCCCATCCCTTTGCTCTCACAGTGACTTTTTGATATAACATCTATTTTTTGATTGATTATTTATATTTTTTGATCATATTATTTGTTTTATTTTACTTGGAGATCTTTTCCAACCTCAACAATTCCAACCTCAATGATTTATTTTTAGCCTTATCCACCCCCAGAGTCCTCAGGGAGCCCCAGGAGGTGGGAAGAGCACCAGGAATGTCGTGTTTTCCAGTGGAAAGGCCAGTTTAGCCACACATCCCAAGGCATTTCTGGAAATGGGTGTCTGGGGGATATTTTTAGAGGGATTTAAACCTCTGAGGATCCCAGAAGTTGCCAGTGTGGATTTTCCAGAAGCTCCTGTGGGAATTCCGAGGGCCAGTCCTGGGTTTGGACTTCACAGTGTCCTTAAAAAGTGGCAAAGTAATAAAAAAATGGAGTTTCTTAATTAAAAAATGATGTTTCTCAGTGAAAAGTGTAAAATGAGACTCGTTGTTATGTGGTAACCAAGGAAAACGGGGGATTCCTGATGGATTCCTGGATTGTACGAGTTATAAAGGTCCCTTCCAGCCCAAATCATTCCAGGATTCTCCATCCATGGAAGGTTGGGTTGGACCTGGGACAGTGGGAGCTGCCCCTGCCCATTCCGGGGGGTGGGAATGGGACGAGTTTCAAGGTCCCTTCCCACCCAAACCATCCCATGGTTCTCTGGGGAATCCGTTTGGATCCATCCCGAGGATTCCAACAAACTCCCACCTTTCCAAACCCCCCCGATTTTCCCACCAAACACCAAAACAAACCAAACCCCCGAAGAAAGTCGTGATTCCTCAAGGAAAATGAGCCCCATTTCCACACCCCTTCTCCATGAATTGCCCTTAAATCATCCCAGGCCGTGTGATGTGGGATTGGGATCCATCCACACATCCCACCAGCTCCTGGAGCCTCCAGAGAATCCTGGCAGGGTTTCCCATTTCCCCCCAGGGCTGAGATGATCTTGGCACGGGGGCTCTTGGATCCAACGAGAAACGAATTTCCAGTGTCTCATCTTCGGGGAGGTTTTATTTACCCAAAAAAGACCCAGAGCCTCATCAAAATGCAATTTGCTGAGCCCTGGGCTGGAGGTTGAGAAACCCAATTCCCGGAGCCAAAGGCAATTTTCCAAGAGAAAAGGAGGCTGAGGGTGGAACATAGGTGTGTTTGGGGGATTGTGAAAGCCCGGCCACGACTTGGCAGCGGCTGCAGGTCTTGCCACGGGGCTTTGGGTGAGAGATTGGGAGATAAACACCAGCAGGGAAACAACCAGAGTGGATGAAAGGTGGAAAAATCCCACCCCTGGTGCATCCCGGGGAAGCTCTGCCGCTGCACGAGGCGCAGAATTCCTCAGTCATGGAGCGTTGGGAGCCCCAGTTGGGTCGTTTTTGTGGGTTTTTTGGCCTTTTGTGCCACGTCCGAGGGCGTGGTCCTGGGGAGGGTCAATGTTTGGCAAATTGGAGATGGGAATCTGTGGCCACGCCACGCTGATGAAGACAGGAGCTGTCTCCTCCTCACGCCCATGCAGACCCAGCCCATCCCAGGAGAGGATAAAAGGAGCATCCGCTGCCCTCCAGCCACCGACTTCCTTCTCCTTCCACCCTCCTCCTCCTCACCCGCCGCCCCCGTCGATCTTCTCGGCTTCCCTGTGGTTTTTTGGGCTGGTTTTTGGGGGAGATGTCTCGGCAATCCGTGTGCAGGAGCTTCGGAGGGGGGAGCCGGAGGGGCTTCAGCTCCTGCTCTGCCATCGGGGGCGGCTTCGGAGGAGGCGGAAGGAGCAGGAGCAGCTTCAGCTCCTACTCGGTGTCCAGGGGCTTCGGGGGTCGCTGCGGGGGCTTCGGCAGCAGGAGCCTCCACGGGCTGGGGGGCGGCACCAGGATGTCGGTGGGGGGCTGCTATGGAGGCAGGATGGGCGGATTTGGGGGCGGCTACGGGGGTCTCGGCAGCTTCGGGGGCGGGATGGGCGGCGGAGGAGGAGGAATGTGCGGCTTTGGAGGGATGGGAGGCGGCGGAATGGGCGGTGGAGGGATGGGAGGCTTCGGTGGAGGGATGGGCGGCTTCGGTGGAGGCTTTGCCGGGCCGGGCTTTGGGATGGGGGGTCCCGGGAGAGGCGGCCCCGGGATCCAACCGGTGCAGATCGACACGACCCTGCTCCGGCCCGTGCACGTGGAGATCGACCCCCAGATCCAGCAGGTGAAAAACCAGGAGAAGGAGCAGATCAAGACCCTGAACAACCAGTTCGCCTCCTTCATCGACAAGGTGAGAGGGTGGGGCTGCTCCCGGCGTTGGCCAAAATCCGGAGGAACTTCCCAGCTGTGCCAGAATGTCCCCGTGGAGCCGAGGCCCGGCGGGCTGAGGAGCTCGGGCAGAGCCTGTTCATTAAGGGCTGAGATGGGAATCTCTGCTCCCCACGAGATCAAAGCCGTGTCTCCAGGGCTTTCATCTGCCCTGTTGCACCAGGCTCTACTCTGAGGTTACTCCTGCGAGCAGGTTCAACTCCTCCAACCTCCGCAGGTTTCGGGCTCAGCTTGTCCCTCCTCCACCACTCTCTGCCCAAACAACCTCCAGATTTCAGCATTAATTTATATATTAATTTATATATTTCCCCTTTGCTTTCAAACCTCCAGGCTTTGAAACCTAAGCCCGAGATCAGATTTCCACAGGGAACGGGAGTTTCCACAGGGAACAGGAGTTTCCACATGGGACTTGGAGTCGGTGCAATGTCTAAAAGGTCCCTTGAGTGGGAAATGAGTAGAAACTCCCTGATTTCCCACATTTTGCAGTTTAGGCAGCGGCAGAGGTTTAACCCCAAAGGTTAATTAGGTCTCTCACCCCCATGCAAATCCCTGTGAGGAGTTAAAGGGGTGAATTGGAGGGACCTGTTCCCGTGTGATGGTGGATCCTGGGGGTGTGAGGAACGATTCCCAAAGCACCCAAAGAGATTCCCAAAGAGATTCCTTGGGGAATCTCTCACACGTCTTTTTGGGTTTAGGTCCGGTTCCTGGAGCAGCAGAACAAGGTCCTCTCCACCAAGTGGGAGCTGCTCCAGCAGCAGGGGCCGGTGGGGCCCAGGAAGAACCTGGATGTGATCTTTGAGAATTACATCCAGAACCTGCGGAGGCAGCTGGACTCCATCCTGGCCCAGCGCGGGCAGCTGGAGTCGGAGCTGCAGAACATGCAGCAGTACGTGGAGGAGTTCAAGAACAAGTGAGTCCCACCACTCCTGGAGCATCTCAAGCACCTTCTGGTCACTTTTCTTCCCCCAAAATTGCCTTGTATGGCGATTTTGGAGGCAGTTTTTCAGTCTAAATGGTTGATTTTGGGGTGTTTTTTTATCCCCCTTAGTTCATTTAATGTGGTCTCAGGCAGGGGTTAATTTTAGGGTGGTTTTTCCCCTTTATTTTGTTTCCTGTGGTCTCAGGCAGGAAACTCCAGGAGCTCAGCCTGTTCCCTCTCCACAGGTACGAGGAGGAGATCAACCGGCGCACGACGGCCGAGAACGAGTTCGTGGTGCTGAAGAAAGTGAGTCACAAAATAACCCCTCGATATTCAGCTTTGCCTGTGCTTGGCAGGGACCTCCAGGGGGAATTTGGGGAGTTTTCAGGATCTGTGGGCTCACGGTTGAGATCCCTGATTTTCCATTCCCATCATTTAATGACGCCACAATAGTATTATTTATTTCCAGTTATTTTATATGTATTTATGGGATCGTATGTAAACACAGACTCCAGAATTTTATATAAGCACAGACTCTGGATTTGTAAATAAACACCTCCATGAGCAACACCAGAGTTGAATTCCCATGATCCTGAAGGATTCCCGAGAGGAAACACAACTCTCCTCTGGGATCTTCCCCGCAGGACGTGGACTCTGCCTACATGATCAAAGTGGAGCTGGAGGCCAAGGTGGGGGGTCTGACGGATCAAATCAACTTCCTGAGGTGCATCTACGAGGAGGTAGGAGCTCTCCCTTCTCCGGGGTTGGACTGATGGGGTTGGACTGAGGTGGGACTGGGTGTCCCCGTGGCTGTGGTGGGGACGGTCCCTCTGAGCGGGTGTGGGTTGCAGGAGCTGTCCCAGATGCAGACCATCAGCCGGGACCTGTCCGTGGTGGTGTCCATGGACAACAACCGGCACCTGGACCTGGACAGCATCATCGAGGAGGTGCGGCGCCAGTACGAGCAGATCGCCCAGAGCAGCAGAGCCGAGGCCGAGGCCTGGTACCAGAGCCAGGTGAGCCAGGACCAGCCAAAGCTCCGGGGTGTGGCCACCTAATTTATGGTAATTCATGACTCAGCCTAACGGGGCTGGTGGCGCAAAGATGTGTCCAGAGGGACTGAGCTGCTTTTGAGGGATCTGACTCACTGTCCCCGAGGTGTCCCAAATAAAAACGGCCAAAAGTGCCCCTTAACGAGGAAATTCCAGCCCAACTTCACTTTTCACAAGCCCAGAGAGGCTTCTCGGTGTCACTAAGAGCCACTTCAAAGCTCAGACCCAACAGTGGAGGCCCAGAACCACCTCGAAGGCTGAGCTGGGCGTCCATCCCCTGGTGGGTCCTCGTGGCACCACCTGAGTGGCCAAACTGGTGACAAACCTCCTGGAGGCAGCGGGAACGTGTCACCGAGGGTTGTTTTGTCCCTGTGCCACCAGTATGAGCAGCTCCAGAGCACGGCCGGGCGTCACGGGGACAACCTCCGCAACACCAAGATCGAGATCCAGGAGCTCTCCAGGAACATCCAGAGGCTGCGGGCGGAGATTGAGAACGTGAAGAAGCAGGTGAAGGGTTGGGTGGTGTCTCAGGGATGAGATTGATGAGGTGAAGGATCAGGTAGAGGGTTGGGTGGTGTCTCAGGGATGAGATTGACGAGGTGAAGAATCAGGTAAAGGATTGGGTGGTGTCTCAGGGATGAGATTGACGAGATGAAGAATCAGGTAAAGGATTGGGTGGTGTCTCAGGGATGAGATTGACGAGGTGAAGGATCAGGTAGAGGTTGGTTGGTGTCTTGGAAAGGAGATTTAAACCAAGAAGAAGCAGGAAAAAGGTTGGGTGGTGTCTTGGAGATGAGGTTGTTTGGTGTCTTGGAAAGGAGATTTAAACCAAGAAGAAGCAGGAAAAAGGTTGGGTGGTGTCTTGGAGATGAGGTTGAGAAGGTGAAGAAGCAGGAAAAAGGTTGGGTGGTGTCTCAGGGATGAGGTTGAGAAGGTGAAGAACCAGGTAAAGGGTTGGTTGTCGTCTTGGAGATGAGATTTAAATCAAGAAGAAGCAGGAAAAGGGTTAGTTGGTATCTCAGAGATGGGGTTCAGAAGTTGAGGAGCAGGTAAAGGGTGTCTTGGGAATGAGATTGAGGACATGAAGAAGGAAGTAGGTGTTGGTTCATGTCTTGGGGGTGGAATTGAGAAGGTGAGGAGCAGGTGAAGGGCTGCTGGTGTCTCAGGGATCAGATTGAGGTGAGGAGCAGGTGAAGGGTTGGGTGGTGTCTCAGGGATGACACTGAGAAGGTGAAGCATCAAGTAGGGGTTGGGTGATGTCTTGGGGATGAGATTGTTGATATGAAGAAGGAGGGAAGGGGTTTGGTGTCTCGGGGATGAGGTTGAGAAGGTGATGAAGGCAAAGGGGTTGATTGGTGCCTGGGGAATGGGACTGAGGATGTGGAGAAGCAGGTAGAGGCTGAGTGATGTTTTGGGGACGAGACTGAGACCATGAAGGAGCAGGTAAAGGGTTGTTTGGTGTCTCAGAGATGAGATCAAGGACGTGAAGGAGCAGCTGGGGACTGGCTGGTGTCTCAGGGGGTGGTGGCAGCAGGTTGGATCATGAAGGGGCAGAAACCTTCAATCACCCCAAGGTTATTTCATGCAATAACACCGAGGGTTTGGGTTTGATGGGCACTCCTTGGGTGCTGTTCACATGGGTGAACACGGGCCATTCACTACAGAGCTGGACTCCATGATCCCTGTGTGTCCTTTCCAACTCGGGATGTCCCACAAACCTCAGATGTTTATTTTCCCTCTTGATTTCTCCTCTTGGGGCTGATCCTGAGTGACCAAACCAGGTCTGAGGCAGCTCCCGTTGTCCCCCCCAGAACCAGCAGCTCCAATCAGCCATCGCCGAGGCCGAGGAGAGGGGGGAGTTGGCCCTCAAGGACGCCAGGATAAAGCTGGAGGACCTGGAGAATGCCCTGAGCAAGGACAAGGAGGAGCTGGCCCGGCTGCTGAAGGAATTCCAGGAGCTGCTGAACGTCAAGATCGCGCTGGACGTGGAGATTGCCATGTACAGGAAACTCCTGGAGGGAGAGGAGAACAGGTGGGAGCCTGGAGGGGATGTGGTCACCTGTGCTGGGCACTGGGAGCACTGGCTGTGGAATCCCAGAGCAGTTCCTTGGGATAAAAGGGGGTGGATGTTGGGATTGCTGCTCTGGGGGGTGTTTTGGGGGTCAGGATCCATAACTGGATCATTAGAGGTGGTGGAACTGTCACTCATTTATGGAACTGTGCCCATTTTTAGTGAATCTCAAACTTGGAGGAACCTCAAATGGAGGAACCTCAAATTGAGGAACCTCATTGTAAAGAGGATTTGGGATCAAGGGGGAATATTGGGATTGGTGCCCTGGGGGACATTTTGGGGGGTCAGGACCCATAACTGGCTCAGTACAGGAACTGTCACTGTCAGGTGCCCAATTTTAGTGAACCTCAAACCCGGAGGAACCTCATCCCAAAGAGGAATCCCCAATCCCCTCCTTAAATCCTGTAACGATTCCGAAGTGGCTCGGAGGGATGACCCGGGAAAACGATCTGATAACGGAAATGCAGTTGAAAGTTTTACAATCTCTTTTTTACTGGGTAATTAAAACCGTTCCAATTTCCCTCCCAGGCTCTGCAACGACAACATGTCCAACGTCAACGTGTGTGAGTATCTGCCCCGCGGTCCCTCTCGGCGGGATTTTTGGGAGATAGAGCCCGAAATGAGGCGATGGGAACGTAACCTGCGCTTCTCTTGCAGCCGTGATGGGCAGGACCACGATCTCCGGAGGCAGAGGAGGAGTGGTGGGAGGATTCGGAGGCAGCGGCCGGGGAGGAGGATTCGGAGGCTCCGGGATGGGAGGAGGNCGGTGTCCCGCGGGGGATGAAGGGTGTCCCTCCCGGGGACGCGGCTCCCGGTCCCACGCGGGGTCTGGGGGCGATTCCCGGGGGGGTCCCGGCCCCGGGAGCTGCCCGCTGGCTTGTACATTTCTCGTGGCAAACGTGTATAAAACTCCTCAAAACTCCTCTTTCCCGCTCTCTCCTCCCGTTCCGGGGCCCTGGGGCGCTTCTCCGGGTGGTCCATCCCGCCGTTCCCCTCGCAGGCCTTTGGGGGTCAGGGTGGGCGTGGGGCGAGCGGGACCCGTTCCTTGGGGAGGGGGCATCTCGGCAGGTGGCCAGAGGGACGCGCTGGCCCAGGGTGGGACCTCTGAGTGGCTTTACTCCACCCGGGAGCCCCAGGCTGTGCTGCCAGCGGGAGCTTCCCTGGGGCTCCGGCTCCCGCTCCACTTGTCCTGCTCCCGGTGACACCGGGGACACCTCGCACACACCTGGACTGTCTCTAAGGAGAAGAAACTTGTCCCTCGGAGCGCGGCCCGCTGTGACAGGGCACGAGATGTCCTGTCCCCACCTCCCCCCTCCTCCATGGCCTGCTCTCCTTCCTCGGGATGTTGCCGTTCCCAATAAACCGCAGAGAACATTCACGGCGTTGTTGTGTCGCTGCTTCGGGGCGGGGTGGGGGGGAAGGGGGGATGTTCTTCTTCCCAACACTCATCCCTGGGCTCTGAGGGGACAGATCGGGTGTGGGGATGGAGCAGGGCAGGTGTCCAAGCTCAGGTGATGCCTCTGGGATCTCACCTGGAGGCACAAACCCACACCTGGAGTGGAAGCTCCAGCCAAACAATGAGATCAGGGACCTGGGACTATGGAATCATGGGATGGTTTGGGTTGGAAAGGACCTTAAGCATCACCCCATCCCAACATTCCAGGCCCCTGGAAGGAAGGTGTCACAGCCCTCGGACCAACCAACACCGTTAAATCCCTATTCCTGACATTCCCTTTGGATCAGCTCCAGGTGGAGGACTTTGATCCATGCTGGGGGAAGGAGATGGCCATGATGGTCCCGTGGGCAGGAGGGCAGGAAAACATGGATATGGATTTTATCCAAGCACCTGCCCCTGGAGCTCAGCTGGCTCAGTCACCCACAAACTCCCTGGGATGAGCCGGGATTCCAGCCGTGGGAACACGGAGGGCTGGGAAGGGGTGATTCATCCCCAAGCCGTGATCCCAGGCACCAGCAGCTCCCTGGAAAGCCGAGGAACTCCCCCAGTGGCTCTTCCTTCCTCCCAGAGCGGGAGGCAGAGATTTGGAGCAGCTCCGGAGGGGTTTGGGAGGGGAGTGTTGGGGTTTGATCTGAGCTGGGCTGTGGTTCCTCCACCACAGCGAGAGATCAAAGAGGCAGCAAACGCTGTCAGAGGTGGCTCAGGAGTCCCACAACAGCCCCGGGAGCTGCCGGTGTCCCCAGAGAGGGTCAGGAAGCTGCACACCCAGGGGGAGCTCCGGGAAAAGCAAAGGAGAGCAGCTACAGGGCTCTTGGGAGAGGGAATTCTACTGCCTTGGAAGCCCAAGGGAGACAGGGCTGGGGAACGTGGCTGGGTTTGGCCCAAAGAAAAGACGCTGAGAAGACTCTGAGAAGCTGGTGCTGAGCCAGGAGCACTTTGGGGTTTGGCTTGGGGCAAGAGTCGCCTGTTTTGGTGCTTAATCACCTGTTTTGGTGCCTAATTTTAGGACTGTGTTTCATCTCAGCTTTAAAAGCCAACACACGGCCTCGGAGCTGTTTTGGGGTGTCGCTGTGACACCTTTTCCAGGTGGGATCTGTGCCAGAAGCTCTCAGCTCTGTGAGATCCCAGCTCCTTCTCCATCCACGTTTTCTGCCGAGTTCACACTTTCCCTGGTGTTGATCTTACCGTGTTCAGCTCCTTGTGCAAGAGCTCTGAAGGAGCCCAGGTTTGGTGTTGAGCCTCACCTGGAGGAGGCTGAGCCCGACTCCATGTTCAGGATAATCTGCACATCTCGTCTGAGGACGTCACAGTGACTCAATCTGGGCGTTTTATCTGCAGGAGCTGAGCGTGGTCAGCACTCAGGCATCCGGCTGACTCTGCACATCCTCCTCCTCGGCGTGGAACCTCCACGTGGGACGTTCCCAGCGAGTCCCGGTGCCTTTGTACTGCGCGTTTGGCAACCTGGAAGGAGGCCAGGAGAAGGGACGGCCTGTTTTCTCCTGTACAACCTGAGCCACCCTGCACCTCCCCGGGGCTGCTCCTCACGAGTGGGGGCACTGGGCTGCAGGATGGGCCGGAGGACTTGGCTCTGCTTTGGGGATAAGAATGGAGAAATAAGACCCTCTGGATTCCAGTGGCTTTTGGAAGGGGAGGTGGAGTCGCCTCCCTGCTCTGTGGGGGTCCAGCTGCAGGGACACACATCTGGATAACCCTTGGCCAGCTGCTGAGTCCTTCAATGGTGGGATGACCCTTGGCCAACCATTGATTCCCCCTCAGTGGTGGGGTAACCTTTGGCCAACTGTTGGGTTCCTCAAGAGTGGGATGAGCCTTGGCCAACTGTTGAGTCCCCCCCAGTGGTGGGATGACTCTTGGCCAATTATTGAGTCCTTCGATGGTGGGATAACCCTTGGCCAACTGTTGAGTCTATCAAGGGTGGGATAACCCTTGGCCAACTGTTGAGTCTATCAAGAGTGGGATAACCCTTGGCCAACTGTTGAGTCTATCAAGAGTGGGATAACCCTTGGCCAACTGTTGAGTCTCCCCCAAGGGTGGAATAACTCTTAGACAACTCTTACCTGACTCTCTCAGGGGTGGGATAACCCTTGGCCAACTGTTGAGTCCCTTTCAAGGGTAAGAAAAGCCTTGGTCAATTATTACCTGAGTCCCTCAAGGGTGGGATAACCTTTGTCCCAATGGTTTTTGAGTCCCTAAAGGGTGGGATGATCCTTGGTCAATTGTGAATTGAGTCCCTCAAGGTTGGAATAAGCCCCTGGACAACTGTTGAGTCCCCTCTGAGGGTTGGAAACGCCTTGGTCAATCATTGCCTGAGTCCCCCAGGGTTGGGATAACCCTTGGCCCACTCTTGTCTGAATCCCTCAAGGGTGGACAACCCTTGGCTGAGTGGTTTTGAGTCCCTCAGTGGTGGGATAACCCTTGGCAACCACTGCATCCCCTCCAGGGTAACGTTCTCCCCTCTCCCACACCCCATTCCATGCAGACTGTGGTGCCCAGAACCCCATTCCAGTGACAGTGAACCCCCATCAGGGACATTCGTGTTTTTTGTGGTACTTCCAAACCACATTGAGTTGCCCAAATCTCCTCAAAATTTCTTCTGAAGGTCTGTGTTCAAACAAGGGTTTTTGAATGGCCTTAAATTCATGTTTTAAACCTTCTAAAGGGCCAAAATGTGTATTTTCTGTCACCTTTTCCTGCCTTGTGCTGGCTGTTATCTAGGAAAAGGTGGAAATTCATTGTCTATTGAATTCATTAAATTAATCACATATTTAATTGATAATACCCAGGCAGATAAACCCTTCAGAATAATATTAATATATTTAAATTATATATTAAATTATATATTAAATTATATTTACAGACTCAGTTTCTTTTTAACCAACACATGGAATCTACTTTTTTGGGAGCACTGCCCACCAGAATAATTGTGTGTTTTCTAAATTAGTTAATTAAAATCTCATTTACATGCAACGTAAAAAACAAAAAGGGTTTCTTTATTTCACAGACATCCTAAAAAATGCATTTCTGCACCACATTCCTTTCCCAGCAGAATATTTGGAAGCAAGAGGTTTATACCGTGCCTTGGGGGCTGTGACAGCTCCGGTTCTCAGCAGGTTTTTCCGTGTCAATCATCTCATTTTGGGGGGAAAAAACAGGTAAACCAGAAGTTGTGGAATTCCCCTGAGCTGCAGAATCCTCTCAGGACCTCGGATTGTCCTTCTGTCCTTCCTCTTCCACCGTGTTTGTCTGTCTGTCCCCGACATTGTCACCGAAGGGTCCCCGACGTGTCCCTTGGTCCTTCCTCACGCTGGGATTCCCTGTCACCCCCAGTCACCTTCTCCCCTCTGCTCCAGCATCGTCCGAAGCCCCAGCTGGTTGTCCCGGATTTGGGAAGATGCAGGTGGAGGGAATTCAATCCATGGGCAGAAGACACTCCCATCACGGTGACACCAGGGAGAATATGCTGAGTCTCCTCAAATTTTGGTGTCGTGAGTTCCCGTTCTGGGTTGGGAAATGTCTCCTGAAATGCCAAGGGCAACGTAACATATAAAAAGTGGATTTAGGGTGTGTTGGAGGAGTTGTGAAAGCCATAATGCAGTTTGGATTTCATCAAAACTTCGCCTTTCTGTGCAGCTTTGATCGGGAGATCTTTATCTGGAATTATTGGGAGCCACTAATGAGGGCTGGAAATCCAACGAGGGGCTGCAGAAAAGGGGATTATGGACAAGACTGACTTCCCAGATGCCATAAAGATACGGGGAGTCCACTTAGTCATGGGGACCTGCGTGGATGCTCTGGTTTTATTCACTTCTAGATTACAGGGCGTGTTTCTGGGCAGCCCCAAATATGGCAAAGCTCACGGAGAATCTGTCAACAACCCCGTGCTGATGAAAATCCTAAATTGCTTTCCACCATCACGCCCAAGCCGTCCCAGCCCACCTCCCGCAGCGGATAAAAGGGAATGCCCGGAGCCGCTGGAACCAGAGAAGACTCTGAGCACTTCTCTCTGCCCACAGCAGCAATTTCTGCTCCTCTGGATTTTGATTCCGCTCGGGAAAGACCAACCATGTCTCGTCAGTCCGTGTGCAGGAGTTTTGGGGGCAGGAAAGGCTTCAGCTCCTGCTCTGCTGTTGGTGGAGGATTTGGGGGCGGCGGCGGCCGGAGCAGGATCAGCTACAGCTCCTACTCCTCATCCCGGGGAGGAGGAGGAGGAGGACACTGCGGGGGCTTCGGCAGCAGGAGCCTCCACAACCTGGGGGGCAGCAGGAGGATCACCGTGGGCGGCTGCTACGGGGGCGGCTACGGGGGCAGGATGGGGGGATTCGGTGGAGGAATGAGCTGTGGAGGGATGGGAGGAGGTGGAGGGATGGGTGGCTTTGGTGGCGGGATAGGAGGTGGTGGAGGGATGGGTGGCTTTGGTGGCGGGATAGGAGGTGGGGTAATGGGTGGCTTTGGTGGCCCCGTGTTCCCCGGGGGGATCCAGCCGGTCCAAGTCGATCCCAACCTGCTCCGGCCCGTGCACGTGGAGATCGACCCCCAAATCCAACAAGTGAAAAACCAGGAGAAGGAGCAGATCAAGACCCTGAACAACCAGTTCGCCTCCTTCATCGACAAGGTGAGACTTTAGCACCAGCTCTTTTTCTTTGGAGGTGGCATCTCCAGCACCTTCCCCGGGGTGTGGAACGGGAATTTTTTCAATTCCCGGCAACTGTCGGAGTTCTCGGAGCCTCAGCAGCAAGTTGTAATTACTCAGGTTTTAATGAGCAGCACCGAAGAATAGAGGAGGTTTTTTGCTAATGGAAGATTAAAGAAAATGTCTGCAGGACCTTCTGGGGGTTCTCGTGCCAAGGCAACTCTGCGGCCTCGTTTCGGGTGATTCAGGGCAAAGTCATCGTCGTAAAATTAATTGTCCTGAGAGTTCTCATTGCTGGGATTTGCTTTGAAGGAGACTTTCTTCTCAAAACCTGATTCCAGAGACTTCAGAGCATTAAACACCTTTCGAGCACTTGGGGATTATTCTCGTTTCAAAGAGAAACCAAAGGAATAGTGAATTTAAAAGAATTTATGGGCAGTTAGGGAACAAAAAAAATAAATCTTGACTTGGCTACTGGGAACATGAAGGCAAATCCCGACCCTAATGGAAAATTGGGACGTTTTCCACTGCCAGCATCTCTTTGTCCTGAAGGGAGATGTTCAGAATGACTCAAAATTTAATTATTTAATAATTAATAAATATAATAACGCTTCTCACTCACTTGAGGAGCTTGGATGCCTGAACGAGCCGTAACTGGGGGTGTGAGGAATGATTCCCACAGGCTCCCAAAGCACCCAGCAGTGGGACGATTCCCTTGGGGAATCTCTCACACGTCTTTTTGGGTTTAGGTCCGATTCCTGGAGCAGCAGAACAAGGTCCTCTCCACCAAGTGGGAGCTGCTCCAGCAGCAGGGCCCGGTCGGGCCCAGGAAGAACCTGGATGTGATCTTTGAGAATTACATCCAGAACCTGCGGAGGAGGCTGGAATCTCTGCTGGGGCAGCGCGGGCAGCTGGAGTCGGAGCTGCAGAACATGCGGCAGTACGTGGAGGAGTTCAAGTGCAAGTGAGTGCCCCGGGGGCTGCGAGGGACAGGGACCCCCCCCGGGCAGGAATGGCATTGGGGATGTCCTGGAGAGAAGGGAGATCCCAGAGTTTTGGGGGATCCCAGAGTTTTGGGGGATCCCAGAGTGTGAGCTTGTCCTGTCCCTTCCACAGGTACGAGGAGGAGATCAACCGTCGCACGGCTGCCGAGAACGAGTTCGTGGTGCTGAAGAAGGTGAGTCCAGAGGCTCCAGGGGGACCAGGGGTGAGGGGACAGGGTGCAAAGACATTGGAAAGACTCAGCACCGACAGGAAGAGCCAACGACTCTTGTGGGATGGGAGAAAGTCATTGGTCACCTCTGGGGTCTTTCCCGCAGGACGTGGACTGTGCCTACATGACTAAAGTGGAGCTGGAAGCCAAGGTGGGAGCTCTGACAGATGAAATCAACTTCCTGAGGTGCATCTACGAGGAGGTAGGAGCTCTCCCTGCCCCTGGGCGATGTTCTGACGAGGGTGTGGTGGCCACACACACCGAGGTCGGACAATCCACTGGGTGTCCCCGTGGCTGTGGTGGGGACGGTCCCTCTGAGCGGGTGTGGGTTGCAGGAGCTGTCCCAGATGCAGACCATCAGCCGGGACCTGTCCGTGGTGGTGTCCATGGACAACAACCGGCACCTGGACCTGGACAGCATCATCGAGGAGGTGCGGCGCCAGTACGAGCAGATCGCCCAGAGCAGCAGAGCCGAGGCCGAGGCCTGGTACCAGAGCAGGGTGAGCTGGGGAGGAGCTGGGACACCTGGGACCATCCCTGCTGCCCAAACCACCCGAGCTCTCAGATGGTTGTGACACTGATGAGTCTCTGTCGCTGACGGGTGTCCCTGTCACTGATGGGTGTCCCTGATGGTGTCTCTGTCCCTGTCCCCGCTGGTTTCTCTGTCCCTGTCCCTTCTGGAGAGCGTCGTGCAGGGGGAGAGTGTGGACCTCGG